>JAOTQR010077918.1:0-44179 GCA_025774065.1 Solanum ossicruentum | reverse complement strand
TACTTAATTTAAATTACGCCATATTCACCTTAACTTTTCCAATTAAACGATTAACTTAAACGAATAAATTTACGGGGCCTAACAACCAAATTAATTTAAATAATAAATAAATATATTTTTTATATATTTAATATTAAAAGAGAAGTGACAACTATTCAGATTATTTCTGAATAGTTGCATGTTTTTATAATTATAAAAGGACTCTTTCTTCAAAACAGAAGGTGTATATTAAGAAAGAAAAATTTCTGCTTCCTTCTCTTCTTCCTTCTCCAATTCTTAAAATGTTCCATTGAAGATTTTAGTGAAGAGTTGTTCTTCAAAAGATATAGACTTCTGTAACAGGTACACGATTATAGAGATTAGGTGTAGTTCATGTTTCATAAATATGTGATTATACTTTCTGGCTAGTGAAACAATATTTGATGATCCTGCAAACTACGTGTTTGATGAGATTCTTCAATAAGAAAAAAATATAAAATTAATAATGCTCTCTATTTCAGAAAGGTATAAGAATAAACTTCAAATAACCATCCTGTATTTTGTTGAGCTGCATGCCATATGATGACACAAAGCTAAAAGAAAACGTGTGTAACAAATATAAATGCAGCTTTGATTTCAGATCTATCAATCTACAAGAGATGTCTTTTCTATACACTTTGCACTTATATATATCTTTTTAATTGATTAGTGTGTTGAAATTGAAGTCTTGGTAGAGGAAATATGAGTTAGGGGGAATTTTACCATTACCAAGTTAATAGGGGCAGATATCATTTGTTGATATTTTTATGAATTATAATACTAGTATTATACAAACATAATAACGTAAAAGAATAGTAACGCCATTTGACAAATAAGGATTCTTCGATGGTCCATTGGTTGAGTGTGTAATTTGTCTTATAATTATAGATATCAAAAGATGAGTGTTTGGCATGAAATAAACATTTTTTGAAAAATAATTTCAATTTTCTTATGGTTGATTGACTTAACTTTTTTCCAGATGAACTTATTTTTCCATAAATTTTAAAAAATAACTTAGCTCTGAAAAGTAATTAAAAAAATATTTTTCAAAACCCTCTCTCAACCTCATACCTTAACAGAGTATATAATACTTTTTCGAAAAATATTTTTTGACTCAAATTTAATTTTGATATCTATTGGATCCTAATTCGTGTGCTAGGTCTTGGGTTGAGTGTTGGGGTCGAATTTTGGATGGTGTTAGGTCAGATATTGTGATCATATTTCAGGTCTGGTATGGGAGTTGGGTCATAGGTCGAGTATTAGAATCAAAATCGGATCTCAATTTGGAGGTCAAATCACAAATCAATCATTGAGGTTGGGTTCCAATTTAAATGTTAGTGTCGAGATTGGGTTCTAATTAAGGTGTCGTGTCTCAAATTGGATGTTGGGCTCCAAGTCAAGATCAAGGCCATGTTACTATCCAGTATTAATCTAAAGTCGGGTCGAGGCTAGAAATACGGGGTTGAATCTCATATCAAATGTCAGACTTGGAGTTTGGATCATTCCTTGGGGTCGGATCCTATTTTGAGTGTTATAATCAAGTGTTAATGTCGAGATGAGATTCAAATTTGAATGCCGTGTACTAACTCATCTATCAGTCCCTGAGTTGGGTGTTGTGTCTTGGTTTAAGTGTCGAGTCCAAATTCTGGTGTAGTGTCCAGATTTAGGTGTTATTCTCTAAATCATGCATGCTTCAATGTTCGGTCATTAATCAAGTGTCGAGTCGATAGTTAATTCCCTATTTAGGTGTCGAGATTGAGGCCAGATCTCATATTAGATATTAGGATTGAACCTCAGATCAGTCATCAAGGTTGGGTATTGATTTGGGTGTCGAGATTGAATTACGACGTTGAGTTCAAATCCAAATTGGGTATCATATACTAATTCAAATTCGAGCCTTGAATAGGTTGTCATGTCTCAAATTGAGTATGAGGCCTCAAGTCAGATGTCGTGTCCAAGTTCAACTCGAGCGTTGGGCCAGATATTGACTTATGTATAGAGAGCGAGTGTAATTGCAATGACCCCGAATGTCATTTGTTTTAACTTTTTGATAAAATTATCATTTAACTCCTCCCATTAGCGGTACCGAATCATGTTTGATTGGTTTTCAATAATTTTGTGAAGCTCAAATACCTTGATGGACCTTAAGGAAAGGCTTAGAGAAATTTGGAGAAGAGGATTCTTGACTGAAAAATCCTAGCTTGCCTTGTTCTTCTTTGAGATTGTTTTTGCCTTCGGAAATTTTTGAGAGAATAAAGTAAATGTGAGGTTCTAAGAGGATTATAGGTGTGATATGGCGGCCAAGGAATCTCAATATGTCGTAGTTTTAAATCTAGGATATGCAGAATAGATAAAAATCATGATCTTCATTACAACTATCAGGTCATGATCTACAACCCCCAATTACGAGCCGTCGACTCAGCCACGAGTCATGGTTTGAATTTTACTATTCTCCTTTTTTAATCTTCAGAGATTGTTTCTGATAACCAATCTATAAACTCGATCTACAATTCGTGAATCAATCTATGGGTCGTGGTATCCTCTCACCAGGAGTGTCAAAAAATATGAAAAATCAGCTAAATTGAACCATACCAAATGGTATTATAGAATTTTCAAAGATAATCGTGGATTTTTATTAAAGCTTATACTCATCCCAAATAATTAGGGTGATTTTTTTTAAATTTATATAAAAATTAAAAAATTTTGAACCGAACCGAATATCCTAACATATATATAATATATCTTATATATTACCTAATATCTTAAATTTCATATACAAATATAATTTATTAATTATTTTTTAAATATATATGAAAATAATTAGGTTTATGGACTTTAGTGTTTGGGCCGTCCTTGGAAATTGGAATCATACTAAGTAGTAATTATTAGTTATTATATAAGTATATATGGAACAATGATAATTTATTGCACGGCAAAACCGAACACATACTAGTTCTATTCTCCTATTATAAATTTATCACTCAGAAACTTTAAGGGTTCTTGCCTCCTTCTTTCGAAAAGCACCCTCCACTCAAGCACTCAGGCATGTACTTTCAAATTTCATATTATCCCTTTAATTTTTTTGGTCAAATTATATGATCTGTTTTTGAAGAAGTTTAATGATTTTAATTTCTTGACGTCGTTTTTTTAATCTTTTGTTCTGAAGGAAAAGCCTTCAATAGTTTAGCAACTCAATAGTTATTCCAATATTATAAAGTTATATATGTCAAATAAGGGCTTTAAAACAATTAATTTGATTGATTTATAAAATCAATTATAAAAAACCACAAGTTAAATATAGTTTCATAGATGGTGCTTTATTTTTTTCACAACTATTAAAGTTGAATGTTGGTCTTTGTTTGTTATAATTTTAGTTTACATATGTTTGAATAGGTTCATCCATGGAGCAATCTGGTGGTACAGAAAAGAGATGAAGTTTTCAAGATAATGTATCTAATCATAGTAAAACAGATGATACTGTAATTGATTCAAAAGCAGGTATACCTCCTAGACCACCTTAAAAATAGAAAAGAACCAATCAAAAAATTTCTTAAAAGAAAAGTAGTGATAAGGCTCACAAGTTTGGTATCACTTTACTAAAGATAAAAAATTGATTCAAATATAGCTACATGTAATTATTATAAGAAAGAACTTTTTTCTCCAACAGAAACAACACTTTAGGTATGTGGAGCCATCTTAATCGATGCAAGTGGTATCCTTATAGAAGAGAAAAATATAAAAAATTTATGACTCATTTTACCACTAAAAGTGAAAAAGGTGATGGAAAAGAAATTAACACGTTGAGGTCACTTGATGTAGAAGAGATTAGAAATTCACTGGTTGCTATGATTATTATTGATGAATTACCCTTCAAAATTGTGGAAGGAGATGGTTTTAGGAGATATAGCAATATACTTGAATCTAGATTCGAAATTCCTTCAAGAAACACAGTTGCAAAAGATTGCTTGCATGTTTATATTACAGAGAAATTCAAATCGAAAAAATGATTGAAAAGCAACGAGTGTATCTTACCATAGATACTGACGTCAATCCAAAACCTTAATTGTATGCACCTAACAGCACATTGTATAGATGGTGATTGGTTGTACCAAAAAAGGATATTGAATTTTCAATTTATTGAGAGCCACGCCAGAAGGGTTATTGGTAGTTTCATTGAAGAATGTTCAATTGGTTGGGGAGTTGAAAGTATTTTGACAGTAGACAACGCAAGTTCATATGACACTTTTCTGGGATAATTAATGAAGACTGTAAAGTTGAAAGATCCAATTTTAGACAATAAAACATGCATATTAGATGTCCGACTCATATTGTTAATTTAATTGTAAAGGAAGGCTTAGCAAAGCAAGATAAGGCCATACTTAAAATTCGAAATGCAATTAGATATGTGTGATCTTCTCTTTCCAAGTATAATCTTTTTAAGAAATTTATCGAGAAAGAGAAGATCCCATGTAAGCATCTTATTTTCCTTGATGTTGATACCACATGAAATTCAACCTATAAAATGTTGGAACATGTTTAAAAGTTTGAGAAAGCTTTTATGAGAATGGAGCTAGATGATTCATGTTATAAGAAGTATTTTGTGGAGGTTATAATGGAGCAGGGGATGAAAGGATATATGCAAAAAATAGCAAAGAAAAAGATCAGCCAACTACTGAGTTTTCTAAGATCAATGTTGTTGGTGATCCTTGTGAAAGAAAATATGAAAGATGGCAAAAATAATTTGTGATTATGAAAAAAGATATAATAAAATCATTGGCCCTCCTAATCATCATAGTTTTTCAAGCTGTAAGATGTTTAGAAAAATTCTTAAAGTTATTCTATAGTGTGACATTAAAGTTTTCTGGTTTATTATATACTATCTCTAACACTTTTTTTCATGAATTGATTTGCTGTTCATTCTGCAATTAAATCCCTTTCTGTTCATAAGAATGGTAACATGAAAAACATGACATTGAAAATGATGGAGAAATTTGATAAATATTGATCTTTTTGTAGTAACACCAATTATGTATTGTTTGTTGCTATTGTTTTGAATCCACGTTTCAAGTTGAAGTAAGTTGAATTTTGCTTTGGTGAAATATATGACGGTGATAGTATTTTAACAAGATTAAGAACTAGTACTGTGAAAGAATCTTTAAATGAATTATATCAGCAGTAGAAAAGATTATATACATCTGAACAAGAGAGCCATAGAATTAACATCAAATGATGATTCTCATGGCATGGATATTGATGAATGTGATAAAAGCCTAGATTTTCTTGATTCTCAATTTCTTAAGCGCTTGGAATTACTGAAAATATTTGAGAATACATCCAAGATAGCTAAATACTTGAATGATGAGTTTATCGTAGAAAACAAAAAGTGATTTTGATGTCTTAATTTCGTGGAAAGGAAATGGATCTAAATTCCCTGTTCTCTCAAAATTGGCCAAGAATGTCCTAGCCATTCTAGTGTCCACTGTATGTAGTGAACAAACTTTTAGTATAGACAGTGGTGTAATAGATTCATTCAGGAGTTCTTTAACTCCAACAACAGTGGAGACTCTTATTCGTACTCAAAATTGGCTCCGTTCTACTCCTATTAATTTACGTGAATCACTGGATACTATAGAAACACTTGAGGAAATTTAAGAAGGTAATGAAATCTTTTAGTAATATCATTTTTATGATTCATGTGGTATTTATAAATTTATTAAGTTAATATTGTTTGCCATATTTTATGCAGATTGTCTTAAATTTGGTGTAACTGGAGCAACAACCATTATTGATCTAGATGAGTAACTTTAATTCAAGATCTCACTAGTTCAATATCTATCTACTATACATGGATAATGACATCTATAAGAGAAATATTTTCATGCTATAAGACAATTTCTTTCTCTTCTTTTTCTGTATAATTTTTTTGATAGCCTTATTACTTCTACTTATATGAAAATCATAATTCCAGAAGTCAATATCTAAAGTCTTTTGTTCATTCAAATTTTCTATCAAACTAAATGTTTATTTCTTTTACTTTCTGGTGGAGAGTTGATTTTTTATAAAGTAACTACTCTAATCAGTGAGAAATTTATCAACACTAGAAATCAGAGAACCTTTAATCACATGCTTGATAGTTAACATGTTAGTGGAACAATTGTAGAATAACAGAATATTTTTTCTATGGATTTTATTGAGTTGGTTCCATTGAATAATAAAGAGATATTTAAATATTACTGACTCATCTCCTTGATACATATCATGGTTATTGCCTGCATTATATCATGTGTGATCGTGTGTGCTCATGTTGCTATTGAAACCAATACCCATATCTATGATTTTGTACCTTGAGAAATATACTTTTAGTTAGATTAACTCTAATTAAAGCTTTGAAACTCCAAAAGCAAGACCAAGAGACAGAGAAAGAAATAATCAAATCGAGAAAGTCACTAGTCAGATACAGTATTTACTAATATATTGCACAACACACACATCAAGTATATTTCAGTACTGTGAATGAATTGAAGGGTAGGATTGCACTCCACTACCGCAAGCTATAGGAGATACTTTAAAAGTAAAATAATCAAAATTTAATTGATGTCGATATCGAAGAAAATTTGACATGATTGGAATAGTTTTAAAAAATCTAATTTTGGCCATGCATTCTAAAATAACCAAAAACTTGGGATGGCATTATTTGTTGAAAAAATCAGCCAAACCGTCCCATCGACACCCCTACCTCCCATACTTAGTAAATTTTCCATTCTCCAGAATCCTAACCACGAGACAAATCTGCAGTCCATAAATAGGACTATGGTGGTCCTTTTTTTTTTTTTGTTTTCAATTTTAGAAACTCATATTTCCATCGACTTAGGACTTCAATCCATGAAGCCCTTCTACAAGTTGTAATATGCCCTGATAGGTCCCTTTGATACTTGGTTAATTTTCACTGCTGCACCCTACAATCCATGAGCCTGATGTACGACTTGTATGGGCCATAAAATTGTTTCGTACATTACCTCTGCAGCTTTTCCATTTCTACTTCTTCTGCACTTTTAGCCTTCTAATTTGTGGGTCCTCATAATATCTCCTCTTTGAAACATTCGTCTCCGAATGTATTAAATGTAGGCTCTAAAGATGGGTAGCTAATAACCTATCATGAATGCAAAAATGCAATCTACAATTCTTTTCATGAAAATTTCAAAATCCACATAAAACATGTCTCAAAACAGTCCATAAATATACAATTATGCATATGCAATATAAGAAAACTAAAATTCAAAGAATTGGAGGCCTTAGGAAAGAATAAATCAATAACTTAGGCTTGAGTAGCGTAAAAAAAAAGGATATTACTTCATTATGTCAGCTTCTACTTCCCATGTCGCACCTTCAATTTTTTGGTTCCTTAAAAGCACTTTAACAGGTTCAACTTCTTGTTTCTCAACCTCTTTACTTGTTGGTCTAGGATTTCAAATGGAACTTCTTCATAAGTCAAATTCTCTTTAATGCTCACATCTTCCAATGGGACTATGGAGTTTGGATCCCTCATGAATTTCCTCAATATTGATACATGGAACACCGAGTGAATCATGCTTATCTCCATAGGTAATTCGAACTCATACGCCACCTTGCCAATTCTTGTCACAATCTTGTAAGGCCATATATATCTAGGGCTTCATTTTCCCTTTTTTCCAAACCGAATTACACCCTTCATGGGAGACACCTTCAAATAAATCCAATCACCAATATTGAACTTAGGTCTTTTCTTATCACATCGGAGTAGGACTTTGCTTACTTTGAGCTATTTTTAATTTCTCTCTTATGATTCTCACCTTTTCCATAGAAGCCATGACTAATTCTGGCCCTAACAAGGCAATCTAACCTACATCAAACCATCCAATCGGTATTGTATACCATCTAGCATGTAGATCCTCAAATGATGCCATCTCAAAGCTTGAATGGAAGCTATTGTTGTAGGCAAATTCAATGAGGGGCAAGTGATCATCCCAACTACCTTGAATTTCAATACACAAGCCCTCAAAATGTCATCCAATGTTTGAATCATTGTTTCGGCTTTCTCATCTATTTGAGGATGAAAAGTGGTGCCCAACTTCACTTTAGTAATGAGGCATCTTCGAACTTATTTCCAAAAGCGAGAGGTAAAATTGAACTCCATGATCCACTATGATGGACAGTGGAATCCCATGCAAACTCACCAACTCCCAAGTATACATCTTGGCATGGTTTTGTACACTAAATGTTGTTCTGATCGGTAAGAAATAAGCTGACTTCATCATTGTATCCACTATCACTCATATGGAGTCAAAGTGCTTCTTGATCATAGGCAATCCAACAACAAAGTCCATATTGGTATCTTCCCACTTCCAATTAAAAATATCAATGTCTTGGTCTAGGACATCTTGCTATGATATTCAACCTTGACTTATTGGTAATTGGAGCATTCGGACATAAACTTGGCAATATCACTCTTCATTCCATTCTACCAATAAATTTCTTTCAAGTCCCTATACATTTTAGTAGAACCAAGATGAATGGAATAGGAGGAATTATGAGCTTCTTACAATATCATCTTTCTCAATTCAACATCCGACACACATAACCTTGGTGATGAAGTACCCCATCTCCCCCTTGTGAGAAGAACTCTATCTTTCGTTTCTTTACCGAGGCCTTCAATTCAACCAAGGCGAGATCAAGGTCTTGCTTAGACTTGACATCCTCAGTCAATGAAGACTTAGAGCCATGTAGTACAATCACACTACCACTAACAGTATCATTCAACTTCACCCCCAATCTAGCTAACCTATGGACATCTTTGGCCAAGTCCCTTTTTAATCATCTCCTAAATGAGATACACTACCTATCGACATCCTTTTAAGTGTGTCGGTTACCACATTAGCCTTACCCAGGTGATACTTCACACTCATGGCATAATCTTTAAGAAACTCCAACTATCTTCATTGGCTTAGGTTGAGGTCCCTTTGTGAAACAACCCCAAAAATTGCCAGAAAATGTGCCTCAGAAGACCCAAAAGTTTAAATTCTATATATCTCAAAATCCGTCTTCTATTTCAAAAATTCAACTTCATATTAGTGTTAAGAGGGTCAACATTTGGTGAAAAAGGATCTAACTTCAATTTAAGAGTGAAAGATTAGCAATTATGAAATTCCAAAACTGCAATTTCCAATGAGGTTTTTGGGTCGCCTCTGCGACGTGCCTCTGGCTATTTTGGAGACTATTTTTTTAGTTCGGTCCAAGACTTTTAAGTCTTGGGACTAAGTGTTCCCAAACGTGTTTTTACCCATACCTGGCCTTATTTCACCCTCATATCATCCTAAACATTTTCAAATACTCACTCAAACACTTAGCCATATTTTCACTCCCAAAATTCAAGTCCCAAACCCTCATCCCAAGCTAAGGTTCTCCTTCAAGGTTCTTCTTCAAGCTTCAAGTCTCCATCTCCAATCTTCACCAAGTTCACCTCTCAGCTAAGGTATGTGGGTTTCTTTTATGGGTTCCTTTCACCCATGATGCACAAGCATCCTTTTACTCAAATTACATGATTTAATGTTGATGTACAAATGAGTCTTGATTATTATGAAATTCACTACACACTATGTTAAAGCTATGTAAAGTTGTGACTATTTTACAATATTTTGAGCTATAAATCTTTGATCTATTGTAAGATTTGAGAAGGGTTTTTGATGTATATTGCTTAAGGGTGTTGCAAGGTGTTGATTTATGGCTTTACAATGGATTTTCTTGCATGATTTTATCTCGATATTTCATAGTTTTATACTAGCATTACACACCCTCTAAGTGTTTGATAAAATGTCCGGATGTGGTTTCTTGAGGAGTTGAAGGTCCAAAGCATGAGATATGATATGAATGACTATATGATGATGAAATGAGCTTATGTATATGATATACTCCATATAAAGTGTTGCATTAGACCATACCCGATCCGAGGGGATAAGAGCCCGGGTAACCAAGGTGGGGGTTTGTACTCATTAATCATGTGAGGGGTTTGCACTTCACTACCGAAGTGATAAAGTATGATTATCATCAACCATGCGAGGGATTTGTACTACAAAACCACCAAGGGTTTTGTACCTTGAATAGCTAGCTTGGTCTCTTATAAACATATGATATCTATTATGAGTATGAGTTACTTAAACATGTTTTACTTAAGCACTGATCATATATGCCATATTGTTATATTATGCTTATTGCTTAATATTATGCATTTTGATTATGATGCCTATCTATTGTTGCATTGCATCCTACATACTTAATACATTCAAACGTACTAATGCATACACTTGCCTACATGATATTAGCATGTAGGAACCAAAGCCCAAGTTGATCATCCTCCTCTACGTAGCTAGTTTGGTGTTACTCAAGCGAGTTGGTGAGTCCTCCACTTCAAGGACCTTAGTCTACACTCTCTTGTTATGTATTGAGACACTCTCTTCTTTATGTTCTATTTGACTATGAGGGTGAGCCCGATTGTTTTGTCTTGGCCCCCGCTCTTATCTATGTAGTAGAGATAGTTGTTGGATATGTTATATATCTATGATATGAGTTTTAGTCTTGTCTCTTGACTATGCTATTGTGCAAGCTTTTCCCTTAGTCCCTTTGCCCCTATTTTTGCTCTTTAATGTTTTTATATGCTTCATCAACCAATAATGTGTAATGACAAGTTAAGAGGCTTGTTTGGGGTTCCTTCGGGTTCCCTATTCGCCCTGTTACGTCTAGGCCCTATGCTTGAGTCGTGACACCTTGAATAAACACATGATGGAGGATGTTTTGATTGGTGAAAACATCCCCATGAACTCCATACAAGTAGTCATGCTATATTTTCAATGCAAATACCATGACCGCAAGTTCATGATAATGTGTTGGTTAGTTCTTCTCATGCACTTTTAATTGCCTTGAGCTATAGACAATCACCTTACCATGTTGTATTAACATACAACCTAATCAAATTCTCGAGGCATCATAGGAAACAACAAACCAGTTGTTTTTTTCCGCAAAGTCAAAAGTGGAGCCGAAGTCAACCAATCCTTCAAGGTTTAAAAACTCTTTTCACATGCATCCATCCATACAAACTTTACCTTATTTTGGATAAACTTAGTCAATGAAGACAAAATGAAAGAGACACCTTCAACAAACCTTCTGTAATACCCAACTAGTGCCGAGAAGCTCCTGATGTCAGTAGAAGTTAATGGCCTTGGCCAATTTCTTACCGCCTCTGCCTTCTTAGGATAAACTTTGATCTCATCACTCGGCACCTCATTCCCAAGGATGGAAACCTCTATAAACCAACACATACACATGTCTAACTTAGAAAATAGCTTTCTTCTCTCAAAGTTTGCAATACCACCCTCAAATGTTCCATGTACTCTTCTTTACTTCAAGAATAAATTAGAATATCACCAATGAAAACCACAATGAACATATCAAGGTAGGGATTGAACACCCTATTCATAAGATCCATGAAGACTTTTGGGGCATTGGTTAGGCCAGAAGACATCAGCATAAATTCAAAATGTATATACTTGTCCGGAAGGCTATTTTTAAGAATGTCACTCTCCCTCACCTTTAGTTGATGATATTTAAATCTCAAATAAATCTTAGGAAAGTGCTTAGATCCTTGAAATTGGTCAAATAATTCATCTATGCTTGGCAATAAATGCTTGTTTTTAATGGAGACCTTGTTGAGTTTTCGGTAGTCTATGCACATTCAGAGTGACCATCTTTTTTCCTCACAAAGAATATTGGGGCACCCCATGGAGTCCTACTAGGTCTAATGAAGACCTTCTCTAACAAATCCCTTAATTTCTCTTTTAGCTCTTTCAGCTCTACTAGGGCCATTCTATAAGGAGGGATGGAGATAAGTTGAGTGTCAGGCAAGAGGTCTATGCCAAAAATCTATTTCCTTTTTGGGAGGGACACTAGGTAGCTCTTCTGAAAAATGTTAGGAAACCCATTTACAATGGGAATCGACTCAAGGAAAGGGACTTTAGAAGTGACATCTCTAACCTATACTAGGTTATAGAGACACCACTTGGAAATCATTTTCTGAGCTTTTAGATATGAGACAAACCGACCTCTACATGAGGAACTACTACCCTCCCACTCAAGATCAGACTTATTTAGGAATTTGAATTTAACCCTACGAGTTCAACAATCTATAGAAGTGTAGGAAACATGCAACTAATTTATCCCTAGTATGGCATCAACATCAACCATAGAGAGTTCTACCAAGTCACAAGAAATAACTCTATGCAAAATGCGCATGGTGAAATTTCTATAGACCCTTTGTGCAATAATAGACTCTCCTATGGGGGTACAAATTTAAAAATGCTCATCAAGGACTTCGGGACATGCATGAAATCTATTAGCAATAAATGGGGTCACAAAAGACAAATTTGCTCCTGGATCTAACAATGCATATGCATCAAAATCACAAACTTTTAACATACCGGTAACTACATCTAAAGCTTCTTTTACTTCTGGGCGACCATGAACAACATAGAACCTATTAGTTCTTGAGGCACCTTGAGCTCGTACACCTTGGCCTTAGGGCCTAGTAACAGTGCTCCTACAATCTTTGGCATGGTGTTTGGGCTTTCCACATTTGAAGCAATCATTGGAACTGGCTAAGCACTTACCATTATGGGGCCTTCCATATTTTGCACAATTAGGAGTCTCTTGTCCACTCGATCCTCCTTGTGGTTTTGGATTGGCCCCCTTGTGTTTGTTGAACTTGGGTGGAAGAGTGTAGTGAACCCTTGATTCACTTGCCTTTGACCAATTTGGAATTTACTATGGCCACCAACCTATAGATGGGATAACTCACCACCATCTACTCATTCCCTCTTGGACTCTCTAGCCTTGTCTCTCAACTTTCCCTCTTTGATTTACTTCGTATATGTCATCAAGCGAGAGATATCAATTTTCTTCATAAGCATAGCCATCTTTCACTCCTTGGGTACCAAGTCCGATACACCAGATATGAACTTCCTCATTCTAGCTCGAGAATCCACCAACATTAACGATGCATACTTGGAAAGCTTAGTGAATTTGAGGGAATGGTCCCCCACACTCAAGTGCCCTAATGTCACCCAAGCTACACCTCCCTTTTAGGATAAAGTGGTCATTGTCAAGATATATAACCTAGACAAGGTTAGTGCCAAATCCCACGGGGAAGATGTTAGACTTAGAAGAATTCATTTGCAATTCGGGATGACTAACCACTTATCTCCCTGGGGGGGGGGGGTTATGATGACTAGTAAAAGTAATTCTAAGATAAAGTAAGTGTTAAACCAATATGAAGAGGAACAAGGTATTATGTTCCCCATGATTTCCTAAGTGAGTATTACCAGATAATCGAATTCTTTTCTAGTGTGTAGCATGCAAAATGGTAAGTTAAGTTCACCAAACCCTTTGGCCCAGGTGAGAGGTGAATTTCACTGCATGATTTGGTCTATTCCCATAGTATGAAATTACTAACACTTACCTATTGTCCCAGTAGAACCTCCTCTTGGCCCAGTTCAATTGATGAGGCAAGAAACATCAATCAAATCTTGTTAATTAATCTCTTTTCGTATTCATTACTACCTTTATCTAGTCAATAACTCTATGCGGATTCTAATGTTGTCCACTATTAGAAAATATTCAATATGAAAATGATTAATTAATACATGCATGCACACTTTCTAAGAATTATGAATTATCCGATATTATCTTGTTAGTTCTTCATGGTTCCCACAACCCTAGTTGTGGATTTAGCTACTCATGCTTAGTGTAGATGCATGACTTATGAATTTAAATAACATAATAGAGCACTTACTCAATAGAATTAAGCATAAAAAATCCAACTCTTCAATGAGAATCATAAGATTAAAAGATGAAAATAATATTTTACAAGTGTTTCTCAAACTCTCTAATGTTTTTCTTTTCATTCCCTGTCTCCTCCCTATTATGAATAACCTAAACACCTATTTATAGTGTTTAAAATAAAAACCTAAATGAATTAGGAAAATTTGGTCGGTAGGCTCTATGAGGTACTCTATGGGCCGTATAACAATTTACGGTTCATGATCGGGCTTTCCTGAACTGTTGCTTCAATTCAGGACTAGTTTCTGTGACACCCCACTATGGCCCGTAAATGATTCTACGGCCCATAGGGGTTTCGTCTGATGGAATTTCAGCAAGTCCCCTCTGATCCTTAGGGTACAATACAAGTCTACTACTCGTACAGTTTTCTACGACTCCTCTGCATGTTAATAAAGTTCAACTTCAGAAATACACCCTTTACTAGAATTGTACATGAAACCCCCTTTATAGCTTTTAGAATACTCTATGGACCGTAAAGGATCTCGTGAACTTTCAACTTTATCAACTTCTGCAGACATTGCCCATAAAATAGTGCCAATCCTAAAATCCTGCAAAACAAACATAAAAGCACATCAAACCCACTTACCTTGCATTAAGAACATATAAAATTCCAAGTTTTAAGCATCAAAAGTGTTTTATTTTGGCAGCACATCAATACCATCAACTTAAAATTGTTGCTTTTCCTCAAGCGACGGATTCAATCTATATAAGCAGCACATTAACACACAAGCCTCAATCTAATGGCATATGTTACATCAAACCTAAGTACAGATACCCATAGCATTTTCAAAACACAAATCCGATAGCTATCCAGCAAACCAACACAAATCAATGCATGTGACAATGCAACTATGATAGGGAAGGTAACCATCAACAAGCCATAATCACTGAATAAGTTCTAGTTTAACATTGCAATGCGAGTGCCCTCACAGAAAGAAGTCTCATATTTCATTCACAATGATGTTTTCATGTATAATCTTGGGACTATGCAAAAATAGTCACTCTCACAAAAGATATTCATATATCATGCCCAATACCATATGCTTGCCCCTATACTCATGACTAAAACTTTTGACTGCTTGGACTAGGATCACTTTAGGACTTTACTAGCTTGTAATGTAGGCTCAGGGGCTTCGACATGATGCTTTAGGACATAGTGACTAAAGGCCCTCCTTGAGCTTGTGTTTTTTTAGTACCTTTACCCTACCAACATTGCTACTTTTCATTCTATTTTCCTTTTCCCTTATTTCAAGCTTTTCAGGGTGCTTTCTTTTATTATTTCAATTTTTTGCCTTGTATTTTACTTTATCGTTTTTAGTTCAAAGCTAAGGTATCACTCATCTTTCTTGCACCCAGTAAACATTTTTTTTTCTTTTCTATGTATCCCTAAATTCCCCCCCCCCCTTATTTTTTGTTTCACCCTTACACTAGTCATCCTCAACTTAGGCTTTTGACCTGAGTTGAGATGCACATTATCTAATCTCAAAAACAGGGTCACTCTTGGTAGCCACCTTCAACTTAAGCTTTTTGTCTCAGTCAAGGTGCACAATGCTCAAGGAAGGACAAGGAATAATTTCAGGATTTTACATCTAATAAGGCTAGGTTACTTAGGTTTTACAAAGAAAAAGGTACATGTCTCTCAAACATTAGGATCAAGGGATATTTCACACATTTGGTTGGTTATTTAGGCTAAGTGGATTATTACGTAAAATGGCCTAAGTTCCTTTCCTAACCAACTAAGCTATAATTAAATTAGAGTAAAAATGCAAGTTCTGAACTGAAACACAATAGAGGAATTTAGCAAAATTAAGCTCAAACTCACATGACACTGATTACATTATCAACACCGACTATGAGATTATGTTTTTATCTCAATTTTATCCTTGATTATCAGAACAAGCTCTGTCAACACAATTAAACATGCATGGTTTCTATTTAGGCTAACTAATAAAAATTTATGGTGGTTATCATTTTTCACAAAAAAGCACAAAACACATATATGCCATAAATATTAGTATTATATGCTACCAATACTACCTAAACATTCTAAACATAATGGTTCAATAGAAAATAAATATCCATGGGGAAAAAGAACACAGGTAAGGAAACCCCTAGGATTCAAAACATAGGGTAGTTATAGGACAAGGCTACTCAAACTTCACTGAGGCCTATAGCTACGCACACACCATAAAAAAAGAGGTGCATTGTCCTCAATGCACAGAAAAAATGCAAAATAAAGTACTGGGGTCAAAAGGGACATACCGGGCACCTAAGTGCTGGTGTATGGCTGAGTTTAGCCACCCTCAACCTGTGTGGTGTCCTCTTTAGTAGTAGGACCATGATTGGAGAGGCCATCACCCCTCACTCTCTCAAGTTCACGAGCCTATCATATCTTTTCCTCTTTCTTTGAATGCCTTAAGACAAGCTCTATCTCCTCCTACTCTGTTAGCCTCGCATGCAATAATACCATGTCTGGATCATCATCTGTACGAGGCCTCTTCCCGTAGGAAGGCTGTGAAAGCCCCTCAAGAGCAAATAAATCCACCACCGGCATTGGGTCGCAGTCTGCGGGAATGCCACCAGTGTGGCCAGGGGTACTGTCACATCAGTCCAGAGTTGCTGGATCTTTGTGTGTTGGGCCATCATATCTGCTGTCGTGCTGTACTAAGGCTCCACTAGACCCTCAACTCGAAGGCATCAATGCGAGCATCCACAAGTAAAAGTCTATCTTGAATAGTAGTGACTATGTATGCCTACATATGTTTCTCGAACTCTGTAATTGCCTTCCGGACCTAGGGCTTGATCTAGTAAACTAACCTCAGTGTGGGCTAGTCACTGTGCCATGGCATGAATAGACGCCCGCAGACACAAACCATGCCTCCGATGTTGTCTATGTAGAGGTGGCCTATGGTGCAGGAGTAGTTGTGGGCCCCCTCTCCATATCTATCTTAATATGTGGGGGCCTCTCTTTTGTAGTGGCAGCAGTTGTGGTGGTGGGTGGAACCTCAGGAGGTGGCTTCGGGCGAACATCTCTGGCATAGGGGTTGTTTATGTAGTGCTTGCCAAAGTGCCACTGTATTCTCCTCAGACTTAATCAGGCTGGCATCCAAAGTGCACTGGACCTTAATTAGTGAGTCTAACTAATGTATACTATCCACTCCCTAACCAAGACAGTGTCTGTAGATCAAGCATGGGAAGAGGATGGAGGTAGACCTCTTCAAGGCCACCTCATAGATCTTTTCTACAATGAGGCTGGCTCATTCTATCTCATAGCTAGCTAAGATACTGGAAACTAGAACTGCATGCTTCGACATCTATGTGTTGTCTACAAGCATCAGCCAGATCCATGATATCACAATGACCACCAAAGGTTAGCAGGGAAACTGAGAGAAGCCTTTAAAGTAGGCTCCGAATGAATGGCTACCCATGCGGGCTTCGGGCCTGTTCAACAATCAAACTACCACCCATCATATCAAGGCGGCTTTGGTCTCTCATCACACCTAAGTTCCTAATCTGCCCCACTCTACGGCCAAACTCTTCTGTGGATATGAGGGCTAGGAACTTAGCCCCGAACCATATGCGGTGGATGGTGGTCTCTGAGATGTCTGCCAACCAGCCCTTTACTCTAGTATGCGCCAGTCTGGGCTTAGTGAGGGGCTTCTTCTCCTTGTGAAGAGTACTTAGCACTGTGGATGTATATGATGCGTAGAACTCTCGTACCATGGTCGAGGAGTACCTCCCTAGTGGTTTGGTTAGCCACTGGAGCCCTATCTGCTTATGGTGTCCTGGAGACTGCAGACACTGTCTAATCCAGAGGATGTGCCGCGGGGCTCCTCATAAATGGAGCGAGATAGTTTGCCATGCTTAGTACTCTGTATGTCCTCTGTATAGATGTCCTGCATGCCCATAATACACCATCTAATGGTGAAAGCATCTAGAGGTGATGGTGATGTCTATCGTGGTGATGCAGATGACTCTATCTCTGACTCATCGTCGGATCCTGACCCTGAGTCTGACTCCTCTTTGGACAAAGTCATCTGGCTAAAGTTGCTATTTTTGTTGCCTCCCCTGTCAGACGAGGGAATATGAATAACAATGGCCTGGGTCTAGGTCTACCTAGTGCTGGTGGCAGCCCGTTTCTAGAGTCTATCAGCATTCGGGTCAGTTGGACACAGACCTCCTCGATCGATCCACTAATCATGGGGTTCTTCTACTCCCACGTGGTCTCATCCTTGAGCCTTTGCAGCATGGCTTGAATATCATCGCTTACTCGATTTTGGGGCCATAGTACCTAAAACATACAAATTTACATAACATGGTTAGCCCCTCAGGTCAAGAAATGAAATACAAGAATACATCGTACTTGATTATAGAGGTGTTTAAGAAAGCACCTCTATGGGTCGTAGTGCAAACTACGAGCCATGGAAAGCTCTCATAGAAATAGTGTCCACAATATTTGTTTATTGAAGTGGCATCTATGAGACAAGGTATGACTCGTAGAAGAATCTAAGAGTCGGAGATTGAATCGTAGATAATTCAAGTGTCTGAACTTTTTTACAGGTAGAAATCCACGAGACCTGTCTATGAGTCATAAAATTTGCTATGACTTATAGAAGGTCTCCTTTAATGGGTTTCAGAAACTTCAGGTTTTTGGAATTTCATACGAGGGGCAATTACGACTCGTGGAAGGTTCCACAGGCCATAAAAGACCCCTGTAAACTAGAAAAGTCAGTCACCTAGGTTTCTAAGTCTGTCAATACGAATCCCATATGACTTTTCAACACACTTTATTAGTATCAAAACAATACGCATACACCTCACATGATTCATATTAAAATACCCAACACCATACATGCAAATTCCTATATATACCCCACCGAAAGATCATTTACATGCTTTTCCATGCCCACTATCCCTGTTTGAATGAATTAACATTAAAATCACAAACATCTACCATTACACACCAATTTTTCAACACACAAAATCAATTTAATGCACATGGTGTGTGATCACATAGTTTTCCAAAACATTATTCAAAGTACAATGACAAGGCAAATACACCAATTTCTGTTCTAAATACACGTTCACACATTGGTAGCGATACATTTCAACATTCAAATATAACAATTGCACACATAGGTTTACGTCTCAAAATACTATACCCGATAATTTAGGTTCAACCTATTCACACAACAATTGGTAAATAAAGAGTATTTTAAAATTGAAAACTTACCAAATTGAGTGACTAAATCATAGGAATTGAAGGAGGAAGTGGGATAATGAAATCCCAGGGCCGCTAAAAAAAGTAGACAAAATACGGTGAAGGTACTCCTCACCAGTGGTTGGAAAAAGTGGGGTAGGGGTCTGGCCGGGTTTGACTCGTAAATTAGGAAAAAAATGGGGTCAAAATATTTTGAAACCATTATTTATATGTTGATCGGTTCAGTTAAAACCAATGGTCCCTGACTCTATGAAACCACGATTATGGGTTGTAGAGTCTCTTACGGCCCGTAAATCATTGTCTTGTTGAAGGTCCAAATCATAATTTTGAGAACTGGATTTCACGAGCCAATATATGAGTCATGGATTAATACACAACTCCTAGAGTTGGTCGTAGGAAACTCAACACTTAGTCAAAGAATCAAAAAAATTACTCGGGGTCCACGAGCCCCATTCACGACCTGTAGTTTTATCTATGGGCCGTAAAGTTAACTCGTGGACTGGAGTACATAACAGTTTGCTCACTGGAAGTGTCTTTGAGATGGTGTACAGGTCATAGATTGATATGCAGCTCGTAGAAGCAGTCGTAGAGTCACTTCCTGATGCCTTTGCTGACTTAGCTATGTACTTGCACATTCTTCACATAACACACTGTTACCCTATATACAAACAACCCAATGTCCAATATTACAATCAAAATGCAAAAAAGGAAATTACCTATAAGTATAAAAACTAAAAATAAAGCTCCAACTATAACTATTATATCAAAAACCTTGGGTTGCCTCCTAAGTTGCGCCTGATTTATTATCGCAACACGACTTGGAAAACTTTTTTACTCAGACTTCACCAAGAGTCCAAACTTCCTTCTTCAAATCATCTGGCCTCTTCATTGAATGACATATATTGAAGACAACTTCTTCATTGCTTAATCTAAACCTGAGTTGACCAGCTTCTGCTTCCGCTGGTGCTCGACCCGTGGCTAGGAATGGCCTTCCCAAGATGATTAGGATGTCGAAGTCAACTTCGCAATCTAGGATCACAAAGTCAATGGGGAATATGAATTTCTCAACTTTAACAAGCACATCATAAAGTATTCCTATAGACTGCTTCAGCATGCGATAAGGCATTAACAACTGCATGCTCGTTAGATAGGGGCTCCCAGTCCTAACTTCTTGAAGACCGCAAGGGACATTAGATTAATGCTGGCATCGAGATCATACAATGCCCTTGAAAACTCTACATTTCTAATGGTGCAAGATATGGTAAAAGCGCCAGGATCTTCTAGGTTTTGTACGAAGGACCTCGTAGCAATTGCACTGCAATGCTGAAGCTCTTGGGAGAGCTCTTGACTTATAGTGCACTTCTTCGTAACTAGGTCCTTCGTAACTTGGGAGAGCTCCTAATTGAGTTGAGTTGACACTTGAACAAATTGTTGTTCAAGTTTTTTGATAGTAACAGAATGAGATCCGATTTTCTAATTTATATTGGAGATTTTAGATTTCATCCCCCTCAGAGTCCAATCTTATGTCTCAACTTTCTTCAACAGGTGGTCAAATATCTCCTCAACTTTGGAACTACTCGCACCTGTATCACGGTTGTATGGTGCCACATAAGGACCATTTCTATATCCATCTCTCCGCCCTCAATCTGCATCTCTGCTTGGCCCTGATTCCTGTCATAGGAAACTCTATAGTTGTCTCTGAAAGCTCTATCTTGATTATACATCCGACCTTGATTTTCTTGGTCTTGGAGCCAATAGTCCTGATTAGAACCTTGGATGTTGGTCCAGAAACCCCCCGTCTTATCAACAATGAAGCAAGTGTCCTCGTCATAGTAAGGATTATCATGTATGGGTGCTCGCAGAGGCTAATGAACAACAATTTTAACTCATTGGTAATTCTGCTTCTTCATTACCTCTATACCTGTACGGATTAGGGCAAGCTCTTATATAATTTTTTGTTTATATTTGGTTGCTCCAAACCAATACTAGCAGTGTACAAACTTTTGGTAGATGATTTTTCTCTTATCCCCCATATAAGATTTGTTTTGACCACTTTTTCCATCCTTTAAATGATCCTTGTAAATGGTTGATCTAAGAACATGCCCCCTATAATGGTATCAACATAGGCTTGACTATTCTTATCCAGGGCACAGTAGAAGATCTCCACCAAGGCATCATCAAAAATTTTATGGTCTGGGACACTTCTCAAACACTTTGTAAACTGATCCCATGAAGTACTGATCAAGTCATTAGGAAGTTGCTCAAAGTTGTTGATTTGGTCTTTCAACTTGATCTTCTTTGATCTCGAGAAGTACCTCTCCAAAAAGACCTTTTGCAACTCAGCCCAACCGGTGATTGAACTCCGCGGGAGATTGGATAGCCATAGGGTCGCATTGTCTGTCAAGATGATGGGAAGACATGGAGTCCCACAACATCCATAGATAAATTGTGTGTTCCCATCACACTTTTCCAAACAAATGCAACAATGTGTAGATGACTATGTGGATCTTCTGATGGTAGGCCTGTGAATAGCCCACAGTTTTGCAGCATTTGAACCAACCCACTTGAGACCATGAATTTTGTGCTAGTCAGTATTGGTGGCAACACAATATCTCTAGTAACCTCTATAGCCATAGGGTTTAGCCGATATTAGTTCCACTGATAAGCTTAGGCATTGAAGTCCTGTGGCTGTGGAGCAATATTCTCAAGAGGAGGTAGGTTTTCATTATTTGCATTCTCATTCTCATTCCAGTTCAGAGCTGCATTTGTTGCATTGTTTGCATTATCCTGGGCTATTCTTCATAGCCTTCTTTGGATTTCTTGGTTGAACGGAATCAAAGGTATGCCTCGACTTCGCCTGTTGGACATACACTACACCTATACCCTGAAAGAAAACAAAAGAACAAAAAATTGTGAAATAAGGGAAATAGGGATTAATTTCCAAATTACTTTGAATTAAACAAGTCTAGCCGTATTCTATACAAAACGGCACCAAAATCTTGATATCGCCCAAGCTACACCTCCTTTTTGAGGCTAAAGCAGTTGTTGTCAAGATATATAACCTAACCGAGGATAGGGTGGAATCCCATAGGGAATATGATAGACTTAGAATAATTCAATTATAATCCTGGTTGACTACCCACTTATCTCCCTAATGACTAGTAAAAGTAATTCTAAACGAAAACAAGTGTCAAACCAATATGAAGAGGAACTAGGGTATTGTCTTCCCTATGCTTTTCTAACTCGGTATTACAAGATAATTGAACTCTTTTCCAGTGTGTAGCATGCAGAACGATAAGTTAAGTTCACTAAACCCTTTGGCCCAGGCGAGAGGCGAATTTCACTATGTGATTTGGTCCATCCTAGTAGTGTGACATTACTAATTACCTATTGTCCCAATACAACCTCCCCTTGGCCCAGTTAGGTTGTCTAGACGAGAAATACCAATTGAATCTTATTAATTAATCTCTTTTCCTATTCATTACTACCTTGATCCAGTCAGTAACACTAGACTGGTTCTAATATTGGCCACCATTAGAAAGCTTTCGATACAAAGAGGATTAATTAATATATGCATGCACACTTTCTAAGAATTACAAATTATTCGGTTTTAACTTGTTTGTTCTTCATGGTTCCCACAACCCTAGTTGTATATTTAGCTACTCATGCTTAGTGTAAATGCAAGATTTATGAATTTGAATAACATAATAGAGAACTTTCTCAATAGAATTAAGCATAAGAAATCCAACTCTTCAATGAGAATCACAAGATTAAAAGATGAAAATAATATTTTACAAGTGCTGCTAAAACTTTCTAATGTTTTTCTCTTCGTTCCCTCTCTCTTCACTATGAATAACAACCTAAAACTCCATTTATAGTGTTTAAAATATAAATCCAAAATAAATTAGGACAACTGGGTTGGCATGCTCTACAAGGTACTCTATAGGCCGTATAATAGTTTACAGCTCATGATTGGTCTTTCATGAACTGTTGCTTTAATTTTGGACCAGTCTTTAACGACACCTCACTATGGCCCGTAAATGATTCTACTGCCTATAGGGGGTTTCGTCTGATAGAATTTCAACAAGTCCTCATATTCTGATCCTTAGGTTACGATACAAGGTCCATGTCTCATAAAGTCTTCCACGACTTGTCTACATGTTCGTAGATTTCAACTTCAGATAGACACCCTTCACTAGAATTGTATATGAAAACCCCCTTTACATCTTATAGAATACTCCACGACCCGTAAAGGGTCTCGTAAACCTTCAACTTCTTCACACTTTGAGCACAAAATTATGCCAACCCTGAAATCCTCAAAACAAGCATAAAAACACATCAAACCCACTAAAATATCATTGAGAACACACAAAATTCCAAGTTTTAAGCATCAAAAGTGCTGTATTTTGACAACACATCATGTCTCTGCTTCAAATTTATAAGTTCTTACACTTTTGCCTTCCTTAGTTCTAGAGGAAAGAACCAATCCAAGAATGCACTCTTTAATTCCTCCCACTCGACTTTACCCACTCCTTGTCCCCTCTTACCAACCTATTATTCACACCGAATCTTTACTTCTCCCTTGAGTTGGTTGTCCACTAACTTGGCCTTTTCCTCTAATGGAACTCTTATCATGGTAATAATCCTATATGTCTTATCAATGAAATCCATATAATCTTTAACCACCTTGGAGCCATGGAACTTTTATGGGTTCATCCGCATAAAGTCCTTAACCCTTGTTATTGGGATGGGTGCTTGAAGAGGGATGGCAATATCCATATTGGCTTGGTTGAACAATGTTTGGGCTAACATGGTGAAGGCGGCTCTAAACGCCAGGTGTGTCACCCCCTCATGTTGTTACAAGGGAGGAGCTTGGTCTTTAGGCATATTCCTTTGTTGAAAAGCTCTTCTTGGCGGCATGATCTACAAATAACATAGAAATGCCATTAGATAAGGCAAAAAACCTTAGACAATTCTAAAGGCACAACATGAGTTATAAAGTAGGAAAAACTTCCTAAATACCTCGTAGCCTATCATTCATGATTGTAGTGCATTTCACAACCTTGAATAAAACTCTACTTGACGCGATATGTTAGATATCCAAGGAACATTTCAAAATATCATCTTCTGATACTAAGTTAGTCATGACCAAATCCTAAGGCCTAATTGTAACACAATGAATGAGACACCCATAGGCACCTCATCCAAGAAATCTTAGCATGCATCAAGCATTCATAGGTACACATCGATATAATGTGGAAATAAAATGGCCAGAGGGACTAAGGGAAGACCTTTGAGCTCTAAATAAATATTTCAACATAACATCATAGTCCAAACATACCATTTACATATGACTTAGCAGGACCGGTATACGGTCTCGGTTCTCCTTAAATAGAGAAGACATGAAAAAAAAAATAGAAAGTAAAAGACTCTAGACATAAAGTCTAACATATACTACCATCCAAAAGGCACATGAATAAATTGCACTTGATGAGCTCATTAATTTACTACTTTCGGGGTTATGGATTTTCATTTTTCTTTTTTTCTTTTTTCTTTTTTCCTTTTTCTTTTTTCTTTTTTTCTTTTTTGTTTTTGGAATTTGAGGGATATCCCTTACTACAATAAGAAAGTTTTTGGGTATATTGAGATGTCCATTTTTTACTATGTCATTGATCATGCATGACATATTGAGCTTATATTGGTTGATTATGATTATGCATATTGTTTAACTATGGCTTTGTTCCTTGTTGCATTGCTCCCAGCATACTAGTACATTCCAAGTACTAATGCATACTTTTTTCCTACATGATCTCACCATATAGGAACCAGAGCTCCTTCCACCCTCTTCCTCCTCGCGGCTAGACGTTCCGATTAAGGATTGCTTGGTGAGTCCTCCACATCAGGGGATAAAATCCACTTACTTTCATGCTTTGCTTAGACTCATTTATTTTTGGATACTATTATTGAGGGTGAGCCCGGAGATGTCTTAGCCCCTGTTTCATTCATAATTTAGAGGTGTTGTTGGATATAATTATGTTATGTATGCTATGAGCTTGACCCTTATGGTTTGTAATTATGAAAGGATCCCTTAGCCTTATTCCACTTATGTGTTTTTTGTATGTTGATATTGAGATGGAAGTCCTAAGTCCTAAATGCCCCATAGCATGAGTCCAAAGTCCCGCTTCCCTAGAAATTATTTGTTACTTTTTAAATGTTTTCCTATGCTTTCATAACCAAGGATGTGCTATGAATGCTTTTGACATTTGTTTGGGATTCCTTCAGGTTCCCTATTAGCCATGTCATATCTAGGACCTTCACTTGGGGCATGATAAAGCTTGATATCAAAGCACTAGGATTATAAATGGTCCTCGGAAATACAACACACTACGTTGAGTAGAGTCTTTTTCATGGTTATGAAGTGTGCCACAACTATGAATGAGAGGTTATGAAGCATTCTAGGAAATGGTTCATTTCTTCATACTCTATGTTGTGCTTTAGATTTGAAATAAGGTTTTCCTATCTCTAATGGGTGGTCTTTTTCTCTTTTAGATTATGCCACTGAGACGAATAGTACAAAGAGGCCCCATCCCCTAGGGTGAATCGGCCTCTCCGGCCCCACAAGCTCCACGAGTGGAAGGAGAAGGAGTCACCCACGTTGAGTACCAAAATGTGGTCACCCTTTTAGCAAGATCCATGGTCAATCAAGGAGTTCAAGCTCCTCATGCTCTTATCTCGACCTGAAGGGTGAGGGATTTTACAAGGATGAATCCCCCGAAGTTTTATGGCTCAAAGGAAGAAGAAGACCCCAAGGGTTCATCGATAAGTGTATAAGGTCTTAGCTATAATAGGGGTAAGTTTGGAAGAGACAACAAAATTAGCGGCCTTCCAACTCATGGGCTTTGCTCAAATAAGGTATAATCAATGGAAGATAAAGAGGGCGAATGATGAGCCCATTCCATGGGAGAAATTCAAAGTTGTCTTCCTTGATAGCTTCTTCTCAATTAAGCTTAGGGAAGCAAAGTTAATGGAGTTCATGAATATTAGGCAAGGTTCTATGAGTGTAAGGGAGTATTTCTGTAATTTGAACAACTTCTCCAAGTTTGCTCGTCACTTGATTGCTGACCCTCGGGCAAGGATGCACAAGCCATGTCATAATTGATTTTATGCTCTTCAAGGGAGACAAGGGGTTGATGAGGTTTCGACATTGTCACTGGTATGTTAAAGATCCACAATCTTGATGTATATGCTTTATTGGATCTGGGCGCCACTCTTTCTTTCATTACTCCATTTATTGCTAATCGGCTACATATGTGTCCCGAATTGTTATGTGAATCCTTTGAGGTGTCTACCCCCGTCGGTGAGTCCATTCTTGCTAAAAGATTCTATAGGGATTTCCCCATGTCTATATTGCATAATGTTTTTCCTTGTGATTTCATTAAACTAGACATGGTAGATTTTGATATTATTCTCGGGATGGATTGGTTACATGTGTATCATGCTACTATTGATTGTAGAACTTGTAAGGTTAGATTCTAATTCTCTAATGAATCCATCCTTGAATGGGAAATCGTCATTTGATAGTCAAGGATAGGTTCATCTCTTATCTTAAGGCTCAAAGGTCGATTTCCAAGTGTTGCATTTACTATCATGTGCCGGTTAAGGTGTTGAGTCTAAAGTCCCTCCTATTGAGTCAGTTCCGATGGTCAATGAGTTTCTTTATGTCTTTCCTAATGAACTTTCCAATGTCCCTCTCTAAAAGGAGATAGATTTTGGTATAGACCTCCTCCCTAATGCTCAACTCATTCATATTCCTCCCTATCAAATAGCCTCGGGGAGTTGAAAGAGTTAAAGGAGAAATTGAAAGATTTGTTGGAGAAGAGGTTCATAAGGCCTAGTAAGTCACCTTGGGGTGTACCGGTGTTGCTTATAAGAAAGAAGGATAGTTCGTTTAGAATATTCATTGACTACCGACAACTGAATAAGGTCACCATAAAGAACAAGTATCCATTGCCAAGGATTGATGACATTTTTGATAAATTACAAAGGTCTAGTCAATTCTCAAAGATTGACCTTAGGTCCAGGTATTATCAATTGAGGGTAAGGGAGTGTGATATTCCCAAAACAACCTTCCGAAAAAGATATGGGCATTTTGAATTCATGATGATGTCTTTAGGCCTAACCAATGCTCTGGCAATATTTATGGATCTCATAAATAGGGTCTTTAAACCCTACCTTGATACGTTTATTGGGGTATTTATTGATCACATTTTGCTTTATTCTCGAAATGAAGAGGAGCATACAAGTCATTTGAGGGTAGTGTCACAAACATTGAGGGAAGAAAGGCTCTTTGTTAAGTTCGACAAATGCTAGTCTTGGTTGAAAGAAGTTGCATACTTAGGTCATGTGGTGTCCGGTGAAAGGATTAAGGTTGATCTAAGGAGGTAATAGGAAATTATCCTAGACCCTTGACTCCGATGAACATTAGAAGCTTCTTGGCTTTGGTCGGTTACTACCGAAGGTTTGTGAATGATTTCTCTTCAATTACTTTTCCTTTGACAAAATTGACCTAAAAGAAGGAAAAATTTGTATGGGCTGATGAATATGAAAGAAGTTTCCAAACCTTAAAGGAAAAAATTATGTACACTCCTATTTTGGGTCTATCGGAAGGGTTGGAAGGATTTGTTATGTATTGTAATACTTCAAGAATCGATTTGGGGTGTGTTAATGCAAATGGCAAAGTCATTGCCTATGTTTCTAGGAAACTCAAGGTATGTGAGCACAATTATCCTATCTATGATCTTGAACTAGTGACTGTGGTATTTGCTTTGAAGACATGGCATCACTATTTATATAGGGTTCATGTAGATTTGTTCACCGACCATAAGAGTCTTCAATACGTGTTCACCAAAAGGGATTTAAACCCGAGTCAAAGAAGGTGTCTAGAGTTTCTTAAAGATTATGACATGAGTGTGCATTACCATTTGGTCAAGGCTAATGTTGTGGTCGATGCCCTAAGTCAGGTGTCCATGGGTAGTGTGGCTTACATTGATTATAGTAAGAAGGAGTTGGCAAAGGACGTCCATATGTTTGCTAGGTTGGGAGTTAGATTGAATGAGGCCAAAAATGGTGGTATTGTGGTAATAAATGGTTCAAAGTCCTCCCTGATTGAAGAAATTAAATCGAAACAAGATCTTGACCCCGCTTTGGTGGAGTTGAAGTCATTGGTGAAAGATTGCAAAGTAGAGGCTTTTTCCCAAAGGGGAGATGACATCCTTAAATACCAAGGTAGGTTGTGTGTGCCCAATGTCGATGACTTGAGAGATTTGATTTTGAAAGAGGCCCATAACTCCTCCTATTCAATTCACCCACGTTAGACCAAAATGTATAAAGATTTGAGAGAAATGTATTGGTGTGGTGGTATGAAGAAAGATATTGCCAAATTTGTAGTTGGTTGCCTTAATTGCTAACAAGTCAAAGCCGAGCATTAAAGGTCAGGTGGTTTCACACAAGACATAGATATTTCTACTTGGAAGTGAGAAAAGATTAATATGGACTTTGTAATTGCTTTCCCAAAGACTAGAATACATTTAGACTCCATTTGGGTTATTATTGATAGAATAACGAAGTTGGACCACCTCTTAGTGGTTAAGACAACCTATAATGTTGAATATTACGCCAAGTTGTATATTCTTAAGTTGGTGAGATTACATGGGGCTCCATCGGCCATTATTTTAGATTGTGTTACTTAATTAACATCACACTTTTGGAGGTCCTTTCAGAAAGACCTTGACACTAAAGTCAAGCTTAACATGACCTTCCACCCATAACTGGATGGCAAAGCCAAGAGAACTATCTAAACTCTTGAGCATATGCTTAGGGCTTGTGTCTTGGCATTTAAGGGTAGTGGTGATGAGCATCTTCCACTTATAAATTTTTTTTACAACAATAGCTATCACTCTAGCATTGGAATGACCCCCTTTGAAGCCCTTTGTGAGAGGAATTATAGATCCTCACTTGGTTGGTTTGGAGTGGGAGAAATGACTTTGTTGGGTTCGGATCTAGTTATGGAAGTTTTAGAAAAGGTGAGGATGATAAGGGAGATATTAAAGGTGGCTCAAAGTTGACAAAAGGCTTCTACTGACACTAGAAGGAGAGACTTTGAGTTTGAAGTTGATGATTGGGTGCATTTCAAGGTCTCGCTAATGAAGGGGGTGGTTCATTTTGGCAAGGAAGGGTAATTAAGTCCTAGATAAGTCAGAACTTACAAAATCTTGAGACATGTGGGTAAAGTTGCATATGAATTAGAGTTGCAAATGGAAATGAGTATGGTTCATCTAGTTTCTCATGTCTATATGTTGAGAAAATTTATTGGGGACCCTAGTTCCGTTGTGTCCACATAAATGGTAAATGTTGAAGAGAATTTAACTTAGAGAAAATCACAGTGGAAAATTTGGATAGACAAGTCAAGTGGTTGAGGAACAAAGATATTGCATCCGTCAAAGTCCTTTGGAGGAACCAACATATCGAAAGTGCCACTTGAGAAGCCGAAGCTGATATGACAAAGTGATATACCTATCTCTTCCATTCTAATCAAACTTGAGGTACTACGCTCTTTCCTATTTTAGAACCTCTTTTCCTTACATGTCATTCTCATGTTATTTATGCATGGTTGTGTGATTTTGAGGTTGCATTGTAAATATTATTTAGGACATGGTTTAAAGATTTTAATGATGCATATGTTGTATTTTTTTATTTGGTGCATTTGGTGTATGGTACATGTATTCCATTTCTCAGACTTCGCCTTAACACATTCGGGGATCAAAGTTCCTAAGGGGGAGATATTGTAAGACCCCACCTGTGAAAACAATGAAAAAGATAAAGAAAATAAGTTTTGAAAATTATTGACTGTCAGCTGCTACGAAGGGTCTTACAGGCCGTAAGTTGTTATACGACCCGTAAGTCGATTAATGGAACCTGGGGCAGGCTTGGTGAAATTTGAGATATTCAGGGACTCAATCTACAATTTATCAGATAACCTATGAAAAGACTTATGGGCCATAAGTCGTGTTTTGGATTTGGGGATCAGAGAACAGTTTCTGAAAGTTCAAAAGTGACAATAGATGAAACCGTTTCTATGGCTTATAAACTGGACAACAGCCCGTAAATAGGTGTCGTGGTCTTGTGTGGCTAGGTATTATAATGGAAAAATTTGATATTTCTTATTTGCTAAAGCCTAAGCAATATCATTTTACTCCTCAAAGGACCCCTTATCAAAGGACCTCCTATCAGCATAAACAACCCTAATCTATTCATTCATTTCCTTTCCAAAAATATTCTAAGCCCAAAACTCTCTAAAGCCTCCCCAAGAGCTTAAGTAAGAAGGCCAAGCTAGGATTTCATTTTCTTCATCACCAAACAAGATTTTTCTCCACTAAATAACTAAGGTATCTGGGTTTTGATTGTTGAAACCTTCCTTCCACAAGTTTAACCATTCTTCCTCTAAGTCTATTTAAAGTTAAGGGTATTTATGAAGTCCCTATAAGCTCTTTTACATGATATGAATATGAAGAAACTTATGGTGATATTGTGATGAGTATTATGCTATTTTATCTTTATATAACGTTATGAAATAGTAAGTCATGGAGATATGTGACTTTAAATGAGGGTTTAATGATGCTCTGACTATGCTTTACTATGTTATGGTAGGTTATTTTGCATAATTTGAAAAGGGATTTTGTTATTCTCCTCATATCCAAAGATGTTGGTTTTTGTATGATTTTTAGCATGTATGCATACCCACCATGTGTTACTAAATTATGTACCAAGCTTCTATGATTGTGAAGGCCCAATGGCAAGCTATGTGAAACTATGAATGATATGAGTTTTGGAAGGACTATTATGCATGTTATGAGACATGAAACAATTGTCAAAGCTATGAAAGTTATGGAGCCCTATATTGATGTTAATAAGATTTGATTTTGATGAGCTATTCTATGAATTGCTATGATGTTATTTAATTATAATGGCTTTTATATTATGGCTATAGGTATGATTTGACTATTCCTCAGGATTGCGACCTAGCACCGAGTGGACCTTGGTAGATAGCCATTGTCCCATAACTATGTTGCCACCATAGTTTATGAATTAGCTAATGTATCTATATAGCTTAAGTTGCATGATTGATCAAAATAGGTGTGTTCCCATACGACACATGTGAATGAAATATCGAAAATGGTGGTGTTCCCCTAAGGTTAGTAAGATATGTATATCGAAATGGGTGGTGTTCCCATAAGGTGAGTATGAAGAACTTTCTAAAAAAGGTAGAGTTCTCGTAAGGTGAGTGTTTGGTTTACCCTGGCAAGGTAGACCACTCCATGTTCAATGTGTAGTGAACACAAATATTCTAAGTAGTAGCTCGCTTGGTCTTACAAGTCGGTTATGGTCCCTTCCCATCTATGTATTATATGTCATATGATTTGATGATTCATCATGCATATTATGACTATGGCATTGAGCATGCATGACATATTAATCTTATATTCATTGATTACTATTATGCATATTGTTTAAATGTGGCTTATATTCCTTGTTGCATTGCACCCCGCATACTAGTACATTCCATGTACTAACACATACTTTTTTCCTACATGATCTTACCATGCTGGAAACAGAGCTCCTTTCCATTCTCCTCCTCCACATGACTAGACATTCTGATTGAAGATTGCTTGGTTAGTTCTCCACATCCGGAGACAAAATCGACTTACTTTCATGCTTTGTTTAGACTCATTTATTTTTTGATGCTATTGTTGAGATTGAGCTTGGGAGATGTCTTGTCGCCCGTTCCCTTCATGATTTAGTGGTGTTGTTCGATATAATTATGTTATGTGGGCTATGAGCTTGACTCTTATGTTTTAAAATTATGGAAGGATCCCTTAGTCCTTATTCTTCTTATGTGTTTGTTGTATTTTGATATTGAGATGGAAGTCCTAAGTCCTTAATGTCTCATAGCATGAGTCCAAAGTCCCACTCCCACTAGAAGTTTTTGCTACTTGTTTAAATGTTTTTCTATGCTTCTACAACCAAGGATGTGTTATGGATGTTTTTGAGGCTTATTTGGGGTTCCTTCGGGTTCTTCATTCACCGTGTCACGTCTAGACCCTTGACTTGGGGCATGACAGAAATATTGTAACATGTATAATGGAATGAAGGGCATAATGTACAAACATCACATATATCAAAATTGTCATTTTATTGATTTAAGTTCTGAAGAAAATGTTATTAGACATAAGAAAAGTATGTAACGTCAAGTAATGGAAGTGATGTTGAGCAAATTAAAGAATACTACATGTAAAAGTAGTTAATATTTTGCTACTGAGAAATTTTGAAAAAAACATTACGACACAAGAATATAAAAATGTGAGTATAACAGTAGTACTTAATCATAATGGGGGAATCATAAAAGATCAATTTGTTTTGTATTCTTGAGAGAGCTTTATGATAGATCTCGTTCACAGAAATATGCTCTTGAATAATTTAATGATTATGTCTCTGAAGATCTAGTATAAAATCGATCAATATGACAAAGAACTACTCAATGAAGTTGCATAAGAAAATAAGTAATTAGTAAATCCTTTCAATAAGAAATATAAAAAGTGCATGTGAAAATTATTAATACATTGTTAATGTATATATTACTAACGGTGTATTTAGATATAATATTTTAACAATTGTCAAGGTTACACATCTAAGTGGGAGGTTATAAGGATATACCTATTAAGCATGCATTTAGATATAGTATATTATAATAACTATAATGATTAAAAATTTAAGTGGGGGATAGTTGTGATATATACTATTAATCATAGAATTTATACTATTAATCATGTGTGTAGACGTAGTGTTTATTATAGAGAAATTAGTTATCCAATTTTAATAAAAGTTTTAATATACAATATCTATTTGTATACGTGTTTGCTTACTTATATAAATGATTGATGATTGTACAATATTTTAGCTTATACACATGAGGATTTGAATCTGTTCTTATAAATGTAAAATATTTCTTTCACAATGTGAGGTGAAAATTTTTATTTAGGGGTACCACAAACAAAATAAAAAAATAGCTAAAAAGATTTAGGTTCCTTTATCATATATATGAGATGGGTGAATCTTTTTTTTTAAGCAAAAAAAAAAAGGTTATCTATTATCAATTGTAGTCTTCTTGACTTGACATGACATACAAGTCAAGAGGCTCCTAGCGAGGGAGAGGGGGGAGTGTGTAAGGTCCCGGGCTTTAGAAGCCCTTAACTATACATGAAAAATTGTTTCCAATAATTTTGGTCCAAGGTTCCTTTTCAAGGACACCTCCACAAGTTTTGGAAGGGTCCACATGCCATGGAGTGGCCCTCATCCATTTTCAGAACTGTCCAGCCCTCCTGAGCTTCTCAAGGCCAAGTGATCCTCCACAGAGCCTTTCACAGCTCGTGGTCCTCCCCACTATCTATGAAAGAACTCATGGGAGGAGGCCCTTGCCTTCATATGCACTGTCTCACCTAAGGATGCTAGCATGGGTACCACCACAGTTCATGGACCTCACCAAGGACTGTGGTGTGGTCCGTAAAGGCACACTTAGATTTTGATGGGCTGTCTTGGCTTGCAAAAAATTACCATTTCATAACATCAGATATGTTCACGGAGGCCACCACAGACTATGAAGCCTTCCATGGTGGTGTCCAGTTCATTTTTGAACTCCATTTCATTAAGGTCTCTTTGGTAATTTGGTTCACTCCGAAGAAGTTTAAGACTTTTATGAATATTTTGATCCCTAAATCAGTTCATACTCTATTCGTAACACTCATTTTAAGTAAAACACTTAGTCTATTCCATCTATTCCTAAGAATTTCTATCCAAGTCATCCCTTCAAGGAATTTAAGCTAGGGTTCTACTGGATGGCATGATTAAGCTTATTTCACCTCAAACTTCTTCTTTTCATCAAGGTATGTGTGGTTTCATTCATGAATACATTCCAATCATGAAGTCCCAAAATCTATTTCTTCAATTGCATGATTTCTAAGTATGATTTATAAGTGGGTCTTATGATTTAGCTTCAAATTGATGAAATTATGATATGGGTCATTATCAATTGATGATTTTAGCATTAATTAAGTCTTATTATATTGATTTATTCGAATTTTATGAGATTTGAATTTGCATGTTCATTTTAATTATGAATTTATTTACAGGTAATTTCAAGTATGATTCAATTGTTGATTTCTTCATGAATTATGCATGATTCTGTTTAATTATTTTATTTTGAGTATGTATTTCAAGTACTCATGCTACCTCCTCATTTCTCATGACATGAGCATGCATGAATATGACTTTTCATGAAGTTTTACTATGAATTTGGCTATCAATTATGAATATGATTATGATTTCAGGACATGTATGATTATGACATAAATATGATCATCTAATACATATGATATGACTAGCACTTATAGGTGTGTATACACCATCATATACATGTTTGAATGAGTTATTCTTGTGCATGTTATCATGAATTGAAGTATGGTTTGCCTTTTATGTTCAAATATACATGACTATGGTTTGAAATGGTTTATGTCTTACCACAAGCATGTATATGTATAAGTGTTCCTGTGAGATGATGAGTTAGCACCGAATGAGATTGGAGGTGGGAGCTCGATCCAAAGGGTCCTTACATAAAGCCTACCTTTTTCATAACTCGTGCCACCATATTTTTTCCCAATATAGGTTATTATGTACATGAAACTCACTCTCCAAAAAAGGTGTTATTCCTATGAGGTGAGATATAGCCTACCTTTGGCAAGTAAGATACTCTTTCTCTGGTGTAGAGGCAGCATCGGAATTCCATATCATAGCTCGTATAGTCTTACATGTCGGTTGAGGTACCACCCCCACTTATGTTCATATATTATGGCAGTTATGCATCAAGATTTAAGGAATATGGAATTCTTTTCAATATAATCTCTTTTATATATATATGTTTCCTTATCATTTAACATTGAAATGGAGTTTTATCATGATTATATAAATTACATTTCAATATACTAAGTACATTCAAATGTAATAACTCATACTTTTGCCTACATGATCTAACCATGTAAGGATCAGAGTCTTACCTCCTCGTGGCAAAGTTCGCTTGTAGAAGTTTACTTGTGGTGAGTCTTTTGTTTCAAGGACAATACCCATCATCTATCTACCTATGTTGATCTTTATTTCTTATGCTAATTACATTGAGGGAGAGTTTGGGGTATGCCTTGATCTTTATCCTTCTACGAATTAAAGGCATTATTAGATGACATGAAACTCTATGCATGAGTCTTGTTATGTTTGATACTTATGGAGGCTATACTTATGCCCTATCTTATGTTAATGTTGTTATGATGTATTGACGAGTTGGTGAAATTCCTAAGTCCCTATCCCATAGCTTGAGTCTTGTGATCTTGTCCCTTAGATTTTCTTGTGGTTTAATATATGATGGCAAGTCCTATGTTTCCTATCCCCATAGATTGAGTCCCATGATCCCGTCCCTTAGACTTGCTTGTTGTGATTGTGTAATAATGATTCCTATGCCCCTTTATCCCATAGCTTGAGTCCTAAAACCCTTTTCTCTAGTATCACATTATGATGTTTGAATTGCACTTCTGAACTAATGACATATGTATGGATGCTACAAGGCTTGTTTGGGTTACACTTTGAACTTATTCGCCATGTCACTCTTAGGCCCTCGGCTTAGGTCATGACAAACTTGGTATGAGAGCACTAAGGCTTTGAAATGAACCTCACAGTCCAACATATCGTGTCAAGTAGAGTCTTATTCATGGTTGTGAAGTGCACCACACCTATGAGTAGGAGGTTTTGAGGCATTTTAGGAAATATCTCACTTTTTAATGATTCATGTCGTGTCATAGAATGTGTTTTATGACTTCTTAAGCCTAATGAATGCTCCTTTATGCCTTTATAGAAGATGCCTTAAGGAAGAGCTCCTTAGCCTAGACAAGCTCCTGTTAATAAGGAGCAAGCTCTTCAAGGACCTTTGAGAGAGATAGTCACTCAGAATGAGTTCCAGACTACTTTTTTCATGTTGGCCCAAGTTGTGACAAACTAAGCTAGACTAGTTGTTCCTCCTCCTCATGTACCCACCCCAGCTGCTAGGGTGAGGGACTTCATCTCGATGAACCCTCCAGACTTCTGTGGTTCCAAAGTTAATGAAGATGGCTAGGAATTCATTGATGAAATCTATAAACTATTGGCTATTATGAGGGTGTCTTCAGAAGAGAAGGCTAAGTTTCTTATCAATTAAAAGGCGTGGCCTAAATGTGGTACACTAAATGGTTGATTGAGATAGTAGGTGTTGATAAGGTTAAATGGGAAGAATTCAAGTTTGCTTTTTTGAATCGCTTCTTTCCTTTTGAACTTAGGGAGGAAATTAACTGAGTTCAGAAAGGAATAAGTGTAAGGGAATACGTCCTCAATTTCATTGAACTCTTCAAGTATGCTTCTGCACTTATGGCTGACCCCCATGCAAGAAGACAAAAGTTTATCTTGAGGATTTCAAATTGGTTATGAAAGAATGTTAGATGACTATGCTTATTTAAGAAATGGACATTTCTAGACCAATGACATATGCTAAACAGATTGGAAGGGAGAAGCTCAAGGAAAGGGGGATGAGGAATTCCAAGAGAGCGCCATTTGATAGTGGGTTCTCTATCTCTAGGGGTGGTGGTAATGGTCGTTTCCAATAGGGCCAAGATTCGAATTCAAGGTTTGCTGATGATAAAGTGTCTAATCTTAAAATACAAGGTGAATGTGGGCCAATGTATCCTATATGGTGGATGTGGGAGAAATCACCTGAGTAAATTCTTGATGGAATCGAGTGCTTTCTTTGGGTGTGTCAAGATGGGCCATAGGCTTGCTAATTGTTCTAATTCTCCAAGGAAGGTCCAAGGAGGCCATCCTCAAGGCCAAGTGAATTCAAGTGGTCAAGGCCAACCAAAGGCCCAACAGGCTGATGCTCCTCGCAATAATAGGTTCTATGCTTTACATGCCAAGAAAGAGGTGAAATATACTCTATATGTGGTGACTGCCATGTTAAAAATCTTTGATTTTGATGTTTATACTTTGCTTGATTAATATACAAATTTATCTTTTATCACTCCTTTCTTGGCTATTAAGTTTAGTATAAGTCCTAAATTTTAAGGGAGCCATTCTCAGGTTATACTCTCATGGGTGAGTCTATTTTGGCCCGTAGGGTCTATCGGGGTTGTCCTATTTCTGTTTTCTATATTATCGTTCCTTGTGGTCTTGTTGAACTTGAAATGGCTAATTTTGATGTTATTCTCTAGATGGATTGGTTGCATGCTTTTTATGCCTTTATAGATTATGGGGTCAGTTTGGTCAAATTCTAGTTTCCTAATAAGTCTGTTCTTGAGTGAGTGGGTAGTGACTCTGCTTTTAAAGGTCAATTTATCTCATATCTCAAAAGCCAAAAAATGATTTCTAAGAGGTGTATCTATCATATAGAAAAAGGTTATATATGTTGAGATTGAGTCATCTACTCTTGAGTTGATTCTTGTGGTTAATGAGTTTTCAAATTTCTTTCCCATAGATTTCTCTAGTATTCCTCCTGAAATGGAAATAAACTTTGGCATAGATCTTATTCCCAATACTAAACTTATTTCAATGCCTCCTTATCTATGACATCGACTGAACTAAAGGAGTTGAAAGATCAGTTGAAGGATTTACTAGTAAAGGGCTTTATTAGGCCAAGTATATTACCAAAGGGTGCTCCTATGTTGTTTGTGAGAAAAAAGCATGGGTCACTTCGGATGTGTATTGATTAATTAATAATTGAACAAGATAATATAAAGAATAAGTATCCATTGCCAAGGATTGGTGGTTTGTTTGATCTGTTACAGGGTGTTGCTCATTTTTCCAAGATTGATTTCCATTCTGGTTATCTTCAGTTGAGGATAAGAGGGTGTGATATTCCTAAAATAGTTTTTCGAACTAGATATAGGCAATTTGAGTTTGTGGTGATAGTTGACCAATACGCCGGCGGTGTTTATGGATCTCATGAATTGGGTGTTCAAGCCATTTCTTTAGACTTTTGTGGTTATCTTTATTGATGATATCCTATTTTTTCTCATGGTGAATAAGGGCATATGGATCATTTGAGGCTAGTTCTTCAAACTTTAAGGGACAAGAAATTATTTACCAAGTTCAATAAATGTGAATTTTGATTGGATGAGATAGATATTTTTGGTTATGTGGTATCCAGTGATGGCATCAACGTTGATCCAAAGAATATCATGGCAATAAAATAATTGGCCCAGACACTGACTCTCACAGATATTCAGAGTTTTCTTTGGTTGGCTAAGTCTATCGGAGGTTTGTTGAGGGTTTTTCATCTATTGCTTCTACATTGACTATGTTGAACCAAAATGAGGCCATGTTCATCTAGATAGATAAATGTGAGAAAATCGTTCGGACTTTGAAAGATCGGCTTACATCGCCTCCTGTTTTGACACTATTAGCTGGCTTAGATGGATTTGTGGTATATTGTGATGCTTCTTAGATCGGTTCAAATTGAGTGCATATGCAACATGGCAAGGTGATAGCTTATGCATCTAGATGGTTGAAGGAACACGAACAGAACTATCCGACTTATGATCTTGAATTAGCTGCTATGATGTTTGCTTTGAAGATTTGGCGATATTATCTTTATGGATTCATATTGATATGTTTATTGACCATAGGAGTTTGCAATATGTGTTCTCCCAAAAAATCTTAATTTGAGACAAAGGATATGGTTGGAACTTCTCAAAGTCTATGACATGAGTTTGCATTATTATCCTGGAAAGGCAAACATTACAGCCAATACCCTTAGTAGACTATCTAGGTGTAGTATGGTTTATATAGATGAGACCAAGAAAGAGTTAGTGAAGGATGCACACTAGTTGGCTAGATTAGGTGTCAAATTGGTTGATTCTAATAATGAGGGCATCCATATTCAGAATAGGGTTGAATCTTCTATGGTTGTTGATGTCAAGGCAAAACAAGATCTAGACCTGCCATTGGTTGAGTTGAAGAAATTGGTTTTCAAAAAGGAGATAGAAGTTTTTTCCCAAGAGGAAGATGTTGTGCTTTAGTATTCCTTAAATTGATTGACTTAAGGAGGTGATATTGCAAGAGGCCCATAACTCTCCCTATTTTATAGATTCAAAATCTACCAAAATGTATTAGGATTTCAAATAATTGTATTGGTGGAATGGCATAAAGAAAGATATAACCCAGTTTGTACCGGAATGTCCTAATTGCCCATTGGTGAAGGTGGAACACCAAAGGCCTAATGGTTTGGCCCAGGAAATTAAGACTCCTACTTGGAACTAGGAAGTCATTAACATGGATTTGGTGATAGGTTTTCCTCATACACAAAAGCAATTCAATTCTATTTGGGCTATTATGGATAGATGACCAAGTCAACTTATTTCTTCCCTATGAAGACTACTTCCGATGTCGATGGTTATGCCAAATTATATATCCGGGAGTTGGTTAGACTTCATGGTATGCCTATGTCCACTATATCGGATCATGGTATTCAATTTAGTTTTTACTTCTGGTGGGTTTTTAGAAGGGGCTTCGTACAATGAAGTTGAGTACCACTTTCCATCCTCAAACCGATGGACAAGTCAGAAGAACAATTCAAACTTTGGAAGACATGTTGAGGGCTTGTGTGTTGAAGTTCAAAGGAAACAGGAATGATCATATACCACCCATTGAGTTTAAAACAACATATATCATGCTAGTATTGAGATGACACCATTTATGGCCTTGTAGGGGACAAGATGTAGATCCTCGATAGCATGGTTCAAAGTAGGTAATATGGCTGTGATTGGACCAAATTTGGTATTGGAGGCTATGGAGAAGGTGAAGCTGATTAGGGAAATGTTGAAAGTGGCTCAAAGTCATCAGAAGTCATATTCAGATGTTAAAAAAAATGGATCTTGAGTTCTTTGTCGGCGATTTGTTGTGTGTGAACATTTAACCCATAAAAGGGTTTATTCATTTTGGTAAAAAAGGGATGTTGATTCCCCAGTACATTGGACCTTATGAGATCATTGAATAGATTGGAAACGTGGCTCATAGATAGGATTTGCCTTCGGATATGAGTTCCATTCATCCAATTTTCCATGTGTCTATGTTAAGGAAGTTGATTGGTGATTAAAATGACTTCAAAAAGTGCCCAAAATTGTTATTTCTGTATATCTCAAAATTCCTACATTAATTCAAAAATCCAACTTCATATTCTTGATCGGGGAAAAAAACTGAGTGGGAAATGGGTCTAACCATGATTTTAGAAAACCATAGCGAATTTTGAAACTTCAAAGTGGCAAAAAATAGTAAGGTTTTCGCACCCTAGACGCGACGTGCTACGGGCATGCCTTAGTGTTAAAAATGCCTAGTTTTGTTGAATCGGTCCAAGGCTTTTGGGTCTTGGGCCTAAACCTTCCTATACGTGAACCTAATTATACTTAGCTTTATTTTACCCTCATATCATTCAAGACATTTCCCAATACTCTCTCAAACACTTAGACTCATATTTCTCTAAAAATCAAGAGTCCCAAAACTCATCCGGATCTAAGGATTTCACTCAAACTTCAAGTCTCCATCTCCAATCTTCTTCAAGGATTGTACAAAGTTAAGGTATGTGGGTTTATTTTATGGGTTCCTTTCACCCATGATATCCAAGCTTCCTTTTAACCTAAAATTGCATGATTTAAAATTGATTTACTCATGGGTCTTATTTATTATGAATTTCACTGCACACTATGCTGGGGTTTCATGAAATTGTAATTGTTTTAGCATGTTTTGAACTATGAATCAAAGGTATATTGTGAGATTTGATGAAGAGTTTTGATGTATGTTGCTTGAGTATGTAACCAAGTATCTGTTGACGGTTTTATATTGAACTTTCTAGCATAATTCTACACTTAAAATGCATGGTTTTACACTAGTACTAGACACCCGCCAAGTGTTTGATAAAATGTCCGAGTTTTAATTTCTTGAGGAGTTGAAGGTCGAATGCATGTCTTTTGATGATGAAAGGAATGTATGTATATGATATTATCTCTATGGTGTTGGGAATTGACCAAGCCTCACTCGGGGGTTGTAGGCCCGAGTAACCTTGTTGAGGGGTTTGTACCTCGATCGCCTCACTCGGGAGGTGGTAGACCTCTGCAACTATGTTGAGGGGTTTGTACCTTGATAACCATGTTGGAGGGTTTGTACTTCATCAACCATGTTGGGTGGTTTGTACCTGATCAACCATGTTGAGGGGTTTGTACCTCATCAACAGGTTGAGGGGTTCATACATCATTCGCCTCTCCAAGGGGGTGGTGGTAGGCTTTGGATATTCACTAATCATAATTACTCCTTACAAATGTATTAAGCTCTATAGAAGAACAACTTTACTTCGAGCATCATTCATATATGCCATATTGTTATATGCTTATTCATTGTCTATGTTATGCATTTTGTTTATGGTGCTTATCTCTTATTCCCCACTGCATCCTACATACTTAGTACATTCAAACGTACTAATACATACTCTATTCCTACATGATATCACCATGTAGGAACCGGAGCCCACTTGAACATCCTCCTCCACGTGGTTAGTATGATTTCTCCCAAGCTTGTTGGTGAGTCCTCCATTCTGGGGACGATGTTTATGATCTCATGCTATGTTCTGAGATGATCTTTCTTTTATGTTTGTATTGACTATGGTGAGCTCAGTTTCTTGTCTTGGCCCCTGCTAAGTTCTATAGTTATAGGTGTTGTTGGAAATGTTATGTATAATGCTACAAGCTTTGACTCTCTCTCTTGACTCTTGATGTTTATGATAAGAAAGTTGTCCTTTAGCCTCGTCTATCCCTATTTACATACTCTTGTTCTATTTTATTGCTTTTGCGACCGAGGATGTACAATGATATGTTAAGAGGCTTTCTTGGGTTCCCCTCGGGTTCCTCATACGTCGTGTCACGTCTATGCTCTAGGCTTGGGTCATGACTCCTAGTTCGATTGTGCACTTGGAAGTTGTTGATGTAGAGAAGAACTTTACCTATGAAGTAGTTCTAGATGAGATTTTAGATAGGCATGTTAAAAGGCTAAACAACAAGGACAATGCTTCAATTAAGGTCCTTTGAAGGAACCAACATGTCAAGAGTGTTACATGGGAAGAAAAATCAAACATAATGAAGTGATATCCTTATCTGTTCCAATTCACTCAAGCCTAAGGTACTAGTTCTTCCCAATCAGCTGGTCCTAATTCCTTTATTTCATAGTTTTCTTGTCATGGCATCCATACATTTGCATGAAACTGATTTAAATGATATTTCTATGCATAATTTCGTGGTTTTATATGTTAAGTTTATTATATGCAATCATGTTGGGACTATTTCATATTCAATTCAAGCTTTTAAAGCCATATTCTAGCTCATTACAGGATGAATGTTTCCAAGGGGGACATGATGCAAGGACCCAAACTTTGAAAGGCTTTAACAATGCTTGAAAAATAATTTCCAATTTTTTTTTACCATAGTGCCTTTCCAAGGGCACACTTCCCGAGTCGTGGAAGGGTCCACAAGTCATGTTGGTGGCCATGGAGTAGTCATTGGACATTGGCTATTTCCTGAACTGTCCAGCCTTCCTGAGCTTCTCAAGGCCAAGTGACCTTCCACGGAGACTTTCATGGTATGTGGACCTCTCCACTAGATGTGAAAAGGCTCATGGGAGGAGTCCTTTGCCTCTTTTACTGTCTCACCTAAGGTGCACCAAAGGCACCACCACAATTCATGGACCTCACCATAGATTGTGGCGTGGTCCATGAAGGCACACTTGGGTTTTGAGGGGCTGCCTTGGATTGGAAAAACTCACCATCTAATAACTTTGGAGATGTTCACGAAGGCTACCATAGATCGTAAAGAGCTTCACTAACGTGAAGCCTTCTATGGTGGAATCCAATTCATTTTTGATCTCCATTTCATTAAGGGATCTTTTATGATTTGGTTCACTCCCATGAATTCTTATGAATACTTTGACCCCTCAGTGCATACTCTATTCCTTACACTCATTTCAAGAAAAAGACTTAGTCTATTCCATCTACTCCTAAGAATTTTCTTCAAGTCATCACTTCAACGAATTCAAGATAGGGTTCTTGTGGGGCTTCCAAGATTAAGCTTATTTAACCTCAAACTTCTTCTTTTCATCAAGGTATGTATGGTTTCATTCATGATTACATTTCAATCATGAAGTCCCAAAATATATTTCTTCAATTTCGTGACTTCTAAGTATGATTTATTAGTGCATCTTATGATTTAGCTTCAAATTGATGAAATTATGATATGGATCATTATCAATTGATGATTTTAGCAAGAATTAAGACTTATTATATTGATTTACATGGATTTTATGAGATTTGAATTTGCATGTCCCTTTTAATTATGAATTTATACATGGGTAATTTCAAATATAATCCAATTGTTGATTTCTTTGTGATTACACATGCTTCTATTAAATAATCTTATTTTAAGTATGTGTTTCAAGTACCAATACTATCTCCTCATTGCATGACTTTTCATGAAGTTTTACTATGGATTTGGCTATCTGTCACACCCCTCCCTGGGGTCGTGACCAGTGCCCGATAGGGACACGTAATCACCTATTAAGTCGAATTTCTTTCTAATCTCAGCCTAGGATTCTACCAAAATTTTGACAGAGTTTCCTCTGTTTTATTGACTAACCTCACCTGCAACAGCTCTCAGAATACACAGAAAAACGCATGCATATATACATTCACAAAATAACGCGGGCCGACAATGTCTCCGCTGCGGTCCTGCCACCTAATAGAATTCCAAACAAACACATTTACAATCTCACACTAAACTTGCACCCACTCGTGCCCACAGACCTCTATAT
>JAOTQR010077916.1:0-11734 GCA_025774065.1 Solanum ossicruentum | reverse complement strand
CATTGCTTCCTTGAACAAAGACATGGATATAGCGAGAATGCAAGCTTTTGTACAGAAATTGGAGGATCAGAGGCAAAGGAGAAGGACACAAGAGTTAGAAATGGCGCAGTCCAAGAGGGCCAGGTCTATAGGGAAGTTTACACCACCCTAAGGTGATCTTAGGCCTCGATTTTCTAATAGACCACCTAGGACATCATCCTCCTACTCTGCAGCCAGTGGTCCACCACAACTTCAAGGGTCTAGAAGTAATCAGTTTGGTCAACAAGGGAGGGACAAGGTACATGGACAACAGGATATTCAGCAGGTCGGCAAATGACCCCTACACAACCTTGTAAACAGTGTGGAAGAACTCATTCAGGTATATGTCATGTTGGGACAGAAGCTTGTTATTGGTATGGTGCGCCAGGGCATATGATAAGAGATTGCCTGAGGAGGCGTATGGGTGATATAGCCCAATCTACTGGGTCAGTTGTTGCATCATCATCCTCAGTTCCTCTTTTAGGTAGGGGTCAACAAGCACCTATGGGTCGTGGTAAAGGTGTTAGAGGGGCAGCTAGCTCTAGCAGAGTCTAGAATCGCACTTACACTCTGGGGAGTTGGAAAATTTTGGAAGCTTCACCTGATGTGGTCACAAGTATATTGTCCATCTTTTCACATAGTGTATATGCATTAATTGACCCTGGTTCTATACTATCATACATTACCTCACTAGTTGCTGGGAAACTTAAGAGAACACCCAAATTATTAAATAAACCATTTGAAGTGTCCACACCAACCAGTGAATCTATTTTTGCTAGAAGGATTTATTATGACTGTGTTGTAACTACTTGTGATCGTGACATACTGGCTGACCTTATTGAGCTAGAAATGGTGGAATTCGATGTTATAATGGGCATGGATTGGTTAGCTTCTTGCTATGCCACCGTGGATTGCCAAACTAAGAAAGTGTTCTTCCATTTTCCAAATGAGGCAGTTCTTGAATGGGAAGGCAATATTGGGGCACCAAAAAGTAAGTTTATCTCTTATTTTAAGGCCAGAAAGATGATATCTAAGGGGTGTATATGTCATTTAGTTAGGGTGAGGGATATGGTGACAGAATCACCAATTTTTCAGTCAGTTCCAATAGTGAATGAATTTGTTGATGTGTTCCCTAAAGAACTTTAAGGCTTATCTCCAGAACGATAAGTAAATTTTGGTATTGACTTACTTATAGGCACTCAACCTATTTCCATCCCTCCATATAAAATGGCTCCGACAGAGCTGCATGAATTAAAAGAGGAGTTAAAAGACTTATTGGAGAAGGGTTTTATAAGACCTAGTGTGTCCCCATGGGGTGCACCAGTGTTTTTTGTATGCAAAAAGGATGGCACCTTGAGAATGTGTATCGACTATCGACAATTAAATAGGGTGACAACTAAGAATAAGTACCCCCTCTCCAGGATTGACGATTTATTTGATTAGTTACAGGGTCCCAAATGCTTTTCAAAAATTTATTTGAGATTAGGTTATCACCTAGTGAGGTGAAGGAGAAAGATATACCCAAGACTGCATTCAGAACATGCTATGGTCACTTTGAATTTCTTGTTATGTCATTTGAGCTAACGAATGCACCAATAGTTTTTATGGATCTGATGAACAGCGTATTTAAGCCATTCTTGAATGTGTTCGTGATAGTATTTATAGATGACATTTTGGTATATTCAAGATCAGAAGAGGATCACGCAAATCACTTACGACAAGTGTTACAGGTTCATTGTGATTGATAGTTATATGCTAAGTTTTCTAAATGTGCATTTTAGCTAAAAATTAGTGGCATTCTTGGGTCATATTGTGTCTGATGAGGAATAAGGATTGATTCACAAAAAATACAGGCTGTGAAAGATTGGCCAAGACCAACAACACCCACGAAAGTTCGGAGCTTCCTAGGTTTGGAAGGTTATTATAGGAGGTTTGTTGAAGGTTTTTCTTCTATTTCTGCACCTCTAACAAAGTTGACACATAAGGTAACCAAGTTCCAATGGAATGATGCATGTGAAAGGAGCTTCCAGAAGCTGAAAAATAAGCTAACTTCTGCACTTGTGCTAGTACTCCCAGAAGGCACCGAGGGGTATGCAGTGTATTGGGATGCTTCAGGAGTTGGATTAGGGTGTGTACAGACACAACATTGTAGGGTAATTGATTATGCATCTAGAAAGCTACAACCACATAAGAAAAACTATCTAACACATGATCTTGAGCTAGCAGCGGTTGTATTTGCTCAGAAAATATGGCGCCACTATTGTATGGGGTTCACGTTGATATATATACTGATCATAAAAGCCTGCAATATATCTTTAAGCAGAAAGAACTGAACTTAAGACAATGGAGATGGCTAGAGCTAATAAAGGATTATGAAATTGATATACTTTACCACCCGGGGAAGGCAAATGTGGTAGCCGATGCTCTGAGTGGTAATGCAACCATGAATACTGGTGATCAAGCTGTGGTGAGTCAAGGAGTGGCTAAGGATCTACGTCAGCTAGCCAGTTTGGGAGTTCACCTTCTTGAAACTCCAAAGGAAGGGGTTATTGTACATAACGCCGCAACATTTTCATTGGTAACAAAGGTGAAAGCAAAACGGTTTGAGGATCTTATTTTACGATGACTTAAGGACAAGGTGAGTCAGGGTACGATAAAAGGGCTTTGACCTTACACAAAATGGAGTACTTTACTGCCAAAATAGATTATGTGTGCCTGATATTACTGGATTAAGAAAGAGGATAATGGAAGAAGCCCATCATTCCTGATATTCCATCCATCCAGGATCAACTAAGATGTATCATGACCTGAAGGGAATGTTTTGGTAGGGAGGCATGAAAAGGGACCTTGCAATGTTTGTGGCTCAATGTCCAAATTGCCAACAAGTGAAAGTAGAACACTAAAAGCCAGGAGGTTATATGCAGTGTATAGAACTTCTAACATAGAAGTGGGATATGATCAATATGGATTTTGTTACCGGGTTGCCTCGCTCATTTTAGAAGTTTGACTCCATATAGGTAATAGTTGATAGACTCACAAAGTCAGCATACTTCTTGCCAGTCAGGAGTGATTATACAGCTGAAAAGTATGCTGAGCTATACCTCAAAGAAATAGTTAGGCTATATGGAGTCCCAATCTCCATTATATCTGACCGAGAAGCTCAATTCATTGCAAAGTTTTGGAAGTCCTTCCAAAGGAGTTTAGGGACACAAGTGAATTTGAGTACAACTTTCCACCCTCAAACAGACGATCAAGAAGAATGCACCATTCAGACACTTGAATATATATTGCGAGCTTATGCATTGGACTTTAAAGGTAGTTGGGTGGACCACTTGCCACTTATTGAATTTACCTACAATAATAGCTACCACTCAAGTATCAAGATGGCACCTTATGAAGCTTTGTATGGAAAGAAATGTAGGTCGCCAATTGGATGATTTGAAGTGGGTGAAAGTACCTTGCTTGGGGCAGATCTAGTACAACAAACCATGAAAAAAGTTAAGGTAATATAGCAACGGCTAGAAACAGTCCAAAGTCATCGCAAATCATATGCGGATGCTAGAAGGAGAGGACTGGAATTCTCAGCAGTGGATTGGGTATTTTTAAGGTGTCTCTAATGAAAAGGGTTATGAGATTTGGTAAGAAAGGAAAACTGAGTCCACGTTACATAGGGCCATATCAGATTATTAAGAGGTTCAGGCAGGTTGCATATGAACTAGAGCTACCCCAAGAATTTTCAATGGTTTATCCAGTTTTTCATGTCTCAATGCTTCGAAAATACATAGATGACCCATCACATATCACTCCTATTGACGACGTGCAGGTTATAGAAGATCTCACATATGAAGAGGTACCTATTACTATTATAGATTATCAGAAATAGTTTCAGTAAAAGTACTTTGGAGAAACCAGCAAGCAAAAGAAATAACATGAGAGATCGAGGATGTGATGAAAGCAAAATACCCTTACTTATTTGAAGCTAAAGAGGGAGTCCAACATGCAGAATTGGACATTAATAGGTACGTGTGATTGAATACTTAGTGTGTTGTCAAAAGTTTGTGTAAGTAAAGGTTTAAACTTGGTTAAGCTATCCACTTGTGCTAACATTCGAGGACAAATGTCCTTAAGGGAGAGAGGATGTAACACCCCATATCTTACAATACTAGTACTACGAAATGAAACATGATATGATTTGGTCAAATTAGCTCCCATTTTTAAAAGTGCTTGAATCTCATGTTATAGAGCAATATGTGCGTCTAACGCTTAAGAAGGTCGAGTGTATGCATGTTTTGTGTCAAATTGATGATGGCCCTAAACAAAGTAAGAGAATTGAGGTGCTTGTAGGACTTAGGAATCTAGCAGGTGAGTCACCTACATGCTTAGCTTAAATTTGCTAGCAAAATGGAGACGAGACCTGACGTCAAATTTTTCCAAATCCGATTATGAATAAAGTCTGTGTTAAGGGTGTAACTTTAGCCCATGTTATATAATCATAAATGGACTATATTTTCAGCCCAGAAGAATATTAAAAGAGCCCAAAGACATCACAATTTCTTTGATAATTAGGGTCCAAAACTAACTAAGAGAAAGGGGGGAAAATGGGCAGCAAAGGCCCATCAATTTGGAGCCCCTTAAGGCCCAAGTGAAAGGAGAAAGAAGCTGCATCACCAACTAAATATATTAAGGCTAAGAAATCAAAAGTAAGTCGGCCAAGAGGTCTTTTTAAAAAGGGTGAAGACAGACCCCTAAAGTCACACCAACTTGGACAAAAACAAATCTGCTTTCTTGGTTATTCTTTGCCCTCTTTCAAAGTGTGAAAAACAGGTCTCACAACCTTACAAGGATTCCTAAAGAAGCTCTAAACCTTGAGTTTAAAGGTAAGTAAATCTACTTATGCAATTAGTATGGTTTGTGTATAAAAATCAGAGAAATAAGCTAACTATACATGTGCTGGAAATTTTGGACAGCATGTATCCTAAGGATTGTGGTACACTTTTCATGTTAATTAAGAGGTTTTTCTCTTCTTTGTTGGATGTATTATGAATTAATACTTATGTATTTAACAAAAGTTGATTTGATAGTAATGTAACTAGGCTGTGTCACCAGTGTTACAATCCGCAAAGATGACTTATTGTAGGATATCTTAATTGTACTCGTAAAAGAAACTTGTGAGATGATAATTGAAAATAGTTGTTTCATGACCTTCATCTAATTTGGGACTATTTGTGGACTATTATAAGACTAGTTGTAGATGTAAAAATGTTGGATATAATTTTGATAAATTTGAAACAGGTTCGGAATTGTTGACGTCACAATGTAGCGAAGGAATGTAACGTTATGCCGTCTATTTGTATGTTGTGTAGAATTGTTATGTATTGTGATTTGTGCACTGTTGCAAGACTGTTATGACACTGAAATAGTCTGCACATGATATGTATATGAGAATGTGTATTAGAAAATACGATTAGAGACAGAAAGGTTGAAAGAATATACTCGAATTTACAATTATACGCTTGTTGGCCGTATGTTATTTTTTTATGAGATTAAGCTGCCAAGATGTATCTATTGGTTGCTAATGCTAATTTTATTACCTACTATGTTGCAGATAATTATTTGGAGGAAGGACAGGTTATCTCGAGGTAATAGCGAGGTCGTACAGCAAGGTATGTAAAGCTACCCAATTTCGTATTACTTATCGTGAAATCTAGATTCTTCCCTGACACATAAAGACACTTATTAACTCTGACATAATTATTAACTATGTCTCTACTCTTTCACATGTTCATCAGTATGCACCACTTCTGCAAAACTATGTAACAACACTTCCCTTGGATGAATAATATCAACCACAGTGGAAGTCTAGCAAATGGTATCTCTTTCTATAGCATTAAGGATGCAAGTGTCGGGGAAACTGTGAATAATATAATAATATCACAATAATAATATAATTTGAAATTTAACAAAATATAAGATACTGAAAATTAAAAGCATATCACTACAACAATATTTAAGTGAAACTTACTACCATTATAATATTTTAAATTGTTTAAAATAAATACATGAGTCTTGATAGACACTATCCTAAGAAACAGAATTAAATAAGCCTTCTTTATTTAAATAAAAGATACAGAATCAACAAATTAAATTAATTATCATCAGCAACTTAAGGGAAAAAGGAAATTAATAAACTGGCAAATTCATATTTAAAATAAGAGTTAAGTGGAGGAGAGGGATATAGCGTGGGAGAGAGAGAAACCAAGAATAGTGAATTGTTATTTTTAAGTTTTCTAGATGATCTTTATCAAAGGAAAAAGAAGCCTATTTATAGGCAAATAGTAGAGCTTCTCTTGTGACAAGTGTCAAGCCACTTGTCCAAACACTTACATGCAAAGGGACAAGTGGTATAAGAGTTTGTCAAAGAAAATAATAATCTCTTGGAATACATACATATTCAATTACTATTATTCTCCACATATTTCAAAAGAATTTATAGAAAAATATTTTAATCTGTTGGATTACTAGTAACAAAATACAATAGGTTTGCTGTCTTTTAGACTATAAATCAAACTTAAATCGATAAAATTTAACTTATAGATCTACCAGTGAATATAATATTTTTATGAACAAATAATTATTATTGTAAGCCAGAGACTTTATCAATCATATTTTGACCTCAGTAATTTTGATGTTCAAAGGAATTTTGTGCCAATAGACCATGCACGTGCCTGGTTATTTGTAGATACGTAATTTTTAATCAAACCTAAGTTATATATGTTTTTTTGTACTTAAATATTTATTTTTGAAATTAAATTAAATATTATTTTTTTTATCTTATCTTAGTAACTTATTTGAAATAATTTGAAAACTAGAAAAATAGAGTTACATTTTAGTGTAAGTTTTGTTTTAAAGAAGAGATAATTTCTAAAAATATATGTTTTCTTTTACTTTTGATTATAACTAAATAATCTAGTATTATTAGTATTTTCTTAATTATAACTTAGTTTTAACTAGTTAACTTTTCTATATATTTTTTAATTTAAAATAGTTTTCTAACATTTTATTTTTTATTTGCTTTCTTCTTTTTTTTTTTTTGAGAAACCAAAAAGAGAAAAAAAGCAAAAAAAGAAACAAAGCAAAAAAATAAAATAAATATAAAATCCTAAAACTAACCTAAACTATCTGAACTACGCCACATACTCCCTCGTATTTTCCTCCACCCACTCGTCCCCACTCCCCCATGAACTTTTAACCTCCAACTCTACATATATACATTCATACACATCCTACAAACAAAGACAGTCATACGCACAACATATTTTTCCATACGTACAGCATACACTGGCAACGAAACCAAAAAATCAACAACACACACAGCTAAACAAAAAAAAAAAGTCATCTACTTCTTTCTTTTTTTCACAGACACTTCATACACACAAGAAAAAAAAAATCTACACAACCAAAAAAGAAACTCTCAAAAACACCACTAGAAAAAAATAAAAGTTGAGTCGAGATTTTCTTTCGTAATTTTGGATTCATATTTTAATTTGTATGATAACGTGTGAATGATGAATATAATTGACGACTTTATAAATATATTTTTTTATGACTTCGAGAACTATTAAAGTTTGTAGCATTTGGAGACAAGTTATGGTTCGCCAAACCGCACAACAAAAGGAGAAAAAGTTAGGCGTAAGTTAATTCAAGACCTTGTTACGAATTAAAAATAGAAAAATTAGAAAAGATAAATCTCAAATTCACAAGAGACGTATAAATGTCCTTGTTGTTAGACGAGCATAGGTTTCATTTCCTAAAATATATATTTATCTTAAAAAATAATAATAATAATAATAATAATAATAATAATAATAATAATAATAATAAAAAAATTATTATCCATAAAGAATGTGGTTGTACATCTTTGTGGAGACACTAATTTTTTCCTCAAGGATGCGGTGACGCATCATGACCCAAATGAGTTTAATAATCAACTTTTTCTTTAAATCCAGATTAAAATTTGATTACACAAAATTTTTAAGATGTAGAGAAGGCAATCATGTCTATAATGTCTAACATCTAGACGAAGAATGTGATGATGCATCTAAGTTTAGACTCATAAAATCAATTATTTTATAAAAATGAGCATATTAAGGTTCATAAACACAATTTATCCTAAAAAATAATTAAGACAAGTATAGGTTGATAAAGAGATCACGCTAGAACCACGGGACTCGAGGGGTGCCTAACACCTTCTCCTCAGTCAACAGAATTTCTCACCCGATCTTTGTATTCACAAACCAATAATAAAAGAGTCAACTTCAGTTTGATTAGGGATCTAAATAAGGTGACTTGGAATACCAAAACTCAATTCCAAGTGGCGACTTTAAATAAATAAAATATAATCCCTTTTCAATAATGTCAACTTAAGTGGAAAAACTCTTTCATAAACCTCACATAACGGGAAAAATAGGGGCATGACATTATTCATGAGAGTTCTAGAGACTAGGCCAAAGTCTCATAGGAGCGATCACACTCCACTTCTCATATAGGTGAATTCATCAAGTGTACACTGCTTTAAATACACCATCCTTAATTAAGGACTATGAATTCATTAAGAGTTAATAACTCATCCCTCATAATTAGTAGAAATTCAAGCACTCTCAGTTAATGCACAGTGCCAATATTGACCTATTATTATCCATATGAACCTACTTCATGGGATCTTCAATCACATAAGTTGGGTTACCATCTCTATTAACAATCACATTGGTCTTAAACCCATCTCTTTGAAGGTTTAAAGAATTAATTTTCTTACCACAAATGTAGTCAATGAATTGGCCGAATTCAATTCCGGCTTCACATAATCAATGCATATTATTCCATCTTTCAATAACTGTTTTATGACATCATGCCTCAATTTCATGTGTTTATTCTTACAATTGTAAGACATACTCTTAGCAATAGCAGTTGCGACTTGAAAGTCACAGTATAAGGCACAGGAGGCAACACACCCGTTATAAAGGGATACTTGCTAAGAAATTTCATAGCCACTCAGTCTCAGAACCAACTAGCTCCTGAGCTACAAACTTTGACTCCATAATTGATCTAGCAACGAGCATTTACTTAGCTGATTTTCAGGATATTGCAGCTCTATCTAAGGTGAATATATATCCACTAGTGGATTTTGTCTCATCTGAATTAGAGATCCAGTTTGCATCACAATACCCTTCTAATATAGAATGAAATCCACTGTACATGATACCATAATTCATATTTCCTCTTAAATACTTCATCAATTTAATTTACACAAACCAATTCTCTTTATTGGGATTATGGGTATATCTACTCAGTCCACATACAACATAGACTATATTAGACCTACTAAAATTCACTAAATGCAACAAACACTCAATAATCTAAGCATATTTAGACTAAGAAACTAGTCAAAAGTATTCTTTTTCAATTGAGAGTTAGCATCATAAGGAGTGGCTACAGGTGTCACCTCAAAACATTCAAACTTTTTAAGAATTCTTTCCACATAATGATCTTGTGACAACATTATACTATCTTCACTCCTAATAACTTTAAATTCCAAGATCATATTTATTTCAACCAGATCTTTTATATCAAAGTTAGTAGACAAAAATGATTTGGTACGTTGCACAACATTTAAACTTGTACCAAATATGAGCATGTCATCAATAAACAAGCATATAATCACATAATCATTGTCTACCAATTTAGTATAAATACATTTGTCCACTTCAACATAAAAAAATTATGCCTTAATAAGATTTGATCTAATTTTTCATGCCATTGTTAGGAGCTTGTTTAAGGCCATAAAGAGATTTAATAAATTTATAAATTTTATTTTATTATCCAAGAATAATACATCCCTCAGGTTGAACCATATAAATTTCTTCTTTTAAATCACCATTTGAAAATGTTATTTTTACATCCATTTGATGAATAAAAATCTTATGAATTGATGCTAGGGAAACTAAAATTCGAGTGCAGGAAATTCTAGTCACTGGTGCAAATGTATCAAATTAATCAATGTTTTTCTTTTGGAAAAATCATTTTGCTACTAACTAAGCTTCATATTTATCTATAGATCAATCAGGATTAAGTTTTCTTTTGCAAATTCACTTATAATTGATAGGTTTTGCACCAGAAGGTAAATCAGCCAAAATCCATGTCATATTTTTCTTAATTGAATCAATTTCAATTTTAATTGCCACTTTCCAAAGTTTAGCATCTGAAGAAGATATAACTTCAAAATAATTTGATGTTTTATTGTTAACAAGAAAAATTTGAAAATTATTTTCATAAGAGAAATATTCTTTTCTAGGTCTTTTACTCCTTCTCAATTCCTCAAAATTAAGAGTAGACTCGTTATATCTTTCAACAGGTGCATGAGAAATTTTATCAATCAGTGAAAAAATATGTTTAAAAAATTCAACATTCTTTGTCTCAATAATAATATTAGATTCAAGCATGTCACTTCTTAAGATAAGAAATCTATATGCAACACTATGTTCAACATATCCAATCAGCACACAGATAGTAGTTTTAGAACCTTTTTTTTTTCTTTTTAGTTCAGATTTAGGCAAAAGAACTTTAGCAAGGCACCATCACACTTTTAAATATTTAAGATTAGGTCTGTAACCTTTCCACAATTCATAAGGGGTTTTACTTGTTCTTTTGTGAGGAATTCTATTTTGTAAATGTAATGACCCATTAGGTTATTTTGAAAATTAGTGCTCCTGGGGTCCTAGAAGTTTATCTTGAAGTACTTTAAATGGGTATTTTGAACTATTCAATAACTATGACTATCTAGTTATGGGCAAATCTAGAAAACTAATTTAAGTGGGGGGAGTTAAATGTTAATTTAGTTAAGGTTCTATACCACTTAGTCCATATCTGATAATAATAATAATAATAATTTGAGTTAAATTAGGTTAGTGGGGTTTAGCAAGTTCAGAAGAAAATTAGAAAAGAAAAGCAAAAGAACTGCAAAGGGAAGAAAACGGTTTCTGAAGGTATGACGGTAACCTCAATGTGATTTCTTAAATTTGTTTCCTGCACGAGATAATACCAACGCATAGTGTCTTGCCATACATGTGTTTATGGGTTTAGGAATCTAATGGAATTTGCTGGCGGGTTTTAGGATAGCAATAACCCTTAAGACTTATTAAATATAGTCATGTTAATGTTACAGCCTAGGAAGATTGTTACTTGTTAGTGGATTCTATTTTATTTTATTATTTGGATTGTCAAATGGGACTTTGCAAAGTAGACAATATAATTAAGAGTTTTGTTTGGTGACTTAATGATTGATGGAAACAATTTGAATTGTGATAATAATAGCTTATTCTTACCCTTAAAAATCAAATTGTACCTTAAATGGCTCTGCATGTATTTTAGCACTGTACCTCGTGCTTTGCGTCTTTTCCAGAGCTTTTAGCTCTTCATTTAGGCGTGCCAGGCACATATTAATATAAGGGGTTATTGCTTAGCATACATAAAAGGTTTGTGGCAATTTGATTGTTTCAGAAAGGTGTTAAACCAAATTATAATTGAGGCTTAATTCAAGCTTTGAAAACTTTGAAGAGAATTAATTGGGGAATTGATTAGTTTTAGGGTTCCGACTAGAGATATAGTGATATAGGTATTATTAGTTGAAAAATCTTATTGTGAATTCTTATTTGATTAGATC
>JAOTQR010077915.1:0-11735 GCA_025774065.1 Solanum ossicruentum | reverse complement strand
GTCACTTGACTTGTAAATCATGTAATAGATCATCAATAACTTGAGAATTCTTGTCATGTCATTTTATCAAACATATGGTGGATTCAGTATACTTATTCAAAGTCATGCAATTCAAGAGTGAAATAATATGAGTGAACTCAATGCAAATTGACCCACCAATATGTAGTAAAACCCTCATGTAGGGTATCTTGAAATCCATCACCAAAAGCTCATAATAGTTCATAGTTTCATAGCTCAAAACATGCATAGTCTCAATAGACATAAACAATTCATGGAACAAGCTTGAAATAGACATTCATGCAAAATCAATCAATACTTGTCAAATCCCCAACATGATTTATGCTCATATTTCATAATAATAGATGTTTATAGATAATATAACATGAAAACATGCAATTTTCATAAAAAGAAAAGGTTGGTCTCCACGGGTGAAAGGACTCATGGATGAAGATCCACATACCTCTAACCTTGAATTCCTTGAGGTGAACTTGAAGCAGACTTAGAGCTTGAAATGAGTCCTTGAGTCCTACAATTGAGCATCAAATCCTTAGATTTGAATGAGAGAATTGATAGAGTCTTAGAGATATTTTAGAGAGGGTTTTGTGAGCTATAGAGTTGAAAAATGGCTAAGTATGGGTTATTTCATGTTTAAGTAAGTGTGGGGCTATGACCCCGATGCACTTGGATGAAATAGAAAAACTAAGGATAGTATAACACTGGTCTGCGCCCCTGGCGCGATATAGACCAAACGCAGAGAAACATTTACACTAGTCTGCGCACTTGGTGCATCGTGGCCTAGACGCGGACATACGCTAGATTATGATAAATTAGTAAAAATTAGTTTTTGCTACGGACCTTCTGCAATCTGAGTTATACACATTTCCCACTTAATTTTACCCCTTGATCGAGAACAAGAAGTCAGATTTTTGAAATCATGCATGAATTTTGAGATATATTGAAATTACGATTATAGGGCATTCCGAAGTACATGAGGGGTGTTTCGTCCCTGAATGTCAAAGATACATACGTAAGGGAAGTCATTATGAATATTTCAGCTTGATATAAGTGTAACAAATTCATTTAAACATCATTTTCAAAAAATCTCAACATGAATGTAAAAAATCACCAAAAACTTGTTACAATAAACATAAATGCATGCAAATGTCATGAGTGCTGAAACATAAGACTTAAAATAATATAGAGGACTTAGATTATTACCTTCGGCTTGAGTAGAGTGGAAGAGATATGGATATCACTTTTTCATATCTGCCTCAGCTTCCCATGTGGCACTTTTAACTTGTTGATTCATCCAAAGGACATTGACGAATGCTACATCTTTGTTTCTCAGTCTCTTTACTTGTCTATGCAAAATCTTCATTGAGACCTCATCATAGGTTAAATTATCTTCTATAACACCCACCACTTCTAAGGGCACTACAGCACTTGGGTCACCCACACACTTTCTCAACATGGACACATGGAAGATCAGATGAACTATATTCATCTCCATAGGTAACTCAACTCATAAGCAACCTTACCAATCCTCTTCAAAACTCTATAAGCGCCAAAAGACCTTGGGGTCAATTTCCCTTTCTTTGCCGAACCACCCCCTTCATGGGTGAGACTTTCAAGTAAACCCAATCACCAACCTTGAACTCAAGATCTCTTCTTCTTACATCGGAGTAGGACTGTTGTCTACATTGGGCTGATTTTATTCTCTTCCTTATCAACCTCACATTCTCCAAGGCTTCCATAACCAAATCCAGACCTAGAAATGCCATCTCCCCCACATCAAACCATCCAACTAGGAATCTACAATGCCTACCATATAAAGCTTCAAAGGGAGCCATGCCAATGCTTGAGTGGTAGCTATTGTTGTAAGCAAACTTAATAAGTGGAAGATGTTCATCCCAACTACTCCTTAAACTCCAAAACACAAGCTCTAAGGATATCTTTAAGAGTTTGGACAGTCCTTTCGGCTTGGCCATCCGTTTGAGGATGAAAATCCATGCTAAGATTGACCTTGCTACCAAGACCTGTTTTGAAGGACCTCCAAAAATAAGAAGTAAATTGAGCACCATAAGTGGTTTTGACCGGTATAAAATTTGTTGACTTTGTCATTCTACCCATAACAACCCAAATAGTGTCAAAGTATTTCCCAGTCTTAGGCAATTGAACCATAAAATCCATGTTAAAGTTTTCCCACTTCCAAGTGGGAATTTCTATGTCTTAGGATAGGCCACCTAGCCTTTGATGCTTGTCTTTCACTTGTTGGCAATGATGACATTAGGATACGAATTTGGTAATATCTCTCTTTATACCACCTCACCAATACACCTTCCTCAAGTCTCTATACATCTTTGTAGAACTGGGATGAATAGAATAGGATGAATTATGAGCCTTCTTCAAGATCAACTCCCTTAAGTCATTAATATTAGGCACATATAACCTACCTTGGTACCTAAGGGTACCATCTCCCCCCGGGAGAAAACCTCCACTTTACCATCCTTTACCAAGGTCTTCAACTCTAGCAAGGCATGGTAAAGATCTTATTTTGACTTTACTTCCTCAATTGAAGAAGATTTAGAGCCATCAATAACTATTACACAACCATTTTCAACTTCATCTAACAAAACCCCCAACCTCGCCAACTGGTGAATTTCTCTAGCCACCTCTTAGCCACCATCATCAAAATGAGCTAGACTACTTATGGACACTGATGTGCTGTTAAAATACATCACATTTGATGCCTAAAATAAGGGATTTAATGTGTTCTCAATGCAAATTTTTATGATTTTTATGTGTTTTGTGTTTATTTTTATAGAAAATGCAGGTTGGCCTAATTTTGGGAAAAAGTAGCAGATTTTGTCATATTTAAGGATCTACGAGACCCACTACGAGTCGTAGCGCAAGCTATGAGTTGTAGGGGATGATTGTAGAATTAACAGTTTCCAAAATTGAAATCTGAGAAATTTAAGTTCATCCATACGAGCCTAGGGTACAGGTCATAATCCTCATTATGAAAGGATGCCTTGTAGCAATTAACAGTGTCAAGTAAAATTGGACCAAAAAATAAAAGTGTGGATTACGAGAAGGCAATACGAGTCGTATACCAGACTACAACTCGTAGAGTTAGATCATAGCAGTGAAGTCCAAAATCTTAAGTGCTGACAACCAAAGCTCGATTACTACTCGTAGGTTACCCTATGAGCCATAGCTACAACTCGTAACAACTGTCGACTTAAATTTTTTTAAGGACCTTTTTATAAATAGTATAAATAGTATATGTTGTGGGTTTTAAAAAGGAGACATAATATCCCATAGATTTTTAGAGATTTTAGAGAGAGAAGTTCTTCGAATATTGTAGGGTTTCAGACTAGGTTTTAATTTAGAGACTTAACTCGGAGATTTGGAATCAATTGTAAATAAATTTCATCATTCAAGCTTGTGAATCTAAGAAGGGTTTCCTTGTTCTTCATTCTTCTTGGGTAATTTCTCCACTATGTGTGCTTCATTCATTGTTTGTTTTATTGCCCAAGTCATGAGTAGCTAAACCCCTACAACATGGGTGTTGTGGGAATCATGAATATCTAGCTTAATGACCTGGATTATTTGCATTTCTTGAGTTTGGTATTTGTATGTATTATTCATTTTCCTTCATTTTTCTTGTTGTTTAACGGTGGCCAATATTAAACCCGCCTACTGTCATGATCCCGATCAAGGTAGTGATGAATAGGAAAAAGAAATGGGTGATAGAATTCGATTAGTGTGTTCTCATCTAATCAACCAAATCCAACCAAGGAGAGGTTGACTAGCACAATAGGTAACGATCAGTTGGCACACTATAGTAGCCAGCTAAGCGTCATAGTGAAATTTGACCTTCACTTTTGCCCAAGAGTTGGACGAGCCTAAGTTCGTCCTGCATGCAATGTCCTAATTTATGTTGTGTTATCCGAGGTGTTTTAGTTAGTGAATCATGGGGAACACAATTTCCCAAGTAGCTCTCTAATTTCGTTATCTCTTCAGTTTGTTAGTATAATTTTAGTTTCTTATAAATCATTTCCAATTCCCCCTTCCTTAATTGAGAATAGAGTTTATTGATATTTGAAATGATTGTTAGTGAATTAATGTAACAAAACCCCATATTCCCTTGGGATTCGTCCGTAATCTATTATTAGGTTTTATATTTGACAACAATCACTTTATCCTCAAAGTGAGAGGTATTGTTTGAGCATTATCAACATTAATGACATCGTTCCCGGGGAACATGGCAAGGTTTTGACTTGATTTCACTATTAGTGAATTCAAGTGTTGATTGCTTAATTCTCTTGTATTTTACCTTTTGTTCTTGCTTTCATTAGTCTATCTTTTTATACAGGTACATTGTGGGGTAATCTTTTTTGCTTCAGCCTATACAAATATCCAACAAGTTGTCAAGCAAATGGCTTAAAAAAAGCTCCTTATCACAAGTGATCTACTCCAATCATTGCAAAGGCATGTGTTATTCTACGATTAGCTGTCAGAAGATCCGCATGATCATCTGCAAAAATTTGCACAAGTGTATAGGGACATTTTGGGGAACACATTATCTGACTATGGATGTCATGGTGCTCTAAGTCTTCCAAATGACCCTTAGAAGTGATATTTCTATCTGGTAGTCTGAACTCCCTCAAGATGTGTGCTCAAACTAGGTGGAGCTAAAAAGAGCCTTCCTAGCAAGGTTCATGTTAGACCAAACAAGTTTAAACTTCAAGATCAAATCCTCAACTTCCAGTGAGTTCCAGGTGATTCAGTAAGTCTGACATGGGAACGATATCAGGAGTACTTGGGAAGAGCTCAGGCTTATGGTCTTTCTGTTGAGTTATTGGTGGAAAGTTTTTATAGAGCTCTAAACTTAGAAAAGTAGGGTCAGGCTGATGCTCTACTAGGAGGAGAATACATGGCCTTCCTAAGGAAACCATTTGCAGAAGTTGCCGAAACTATGAACAAACTGGCTGCTATTTATCAAGTATACAAGCCTAGGCATGAGCAAAAAGTCTCCCACACGAGTACATTCAGTGAAAAATCCAACCAAGTGGGAGAGAGTGGTGTGAACACGTGGTTCAGGTTGCCTCATAACCAGTGCATTGGAGATGGAACCTCTAAGGTTGAGAACATGTTTGCGAAGCTGATGGAGAAAATGGATGCACAAGAGGAAATCTTGCGAGAAGTCAAGTTCAATGTTATTAAGATAAACTATAAAGTTGACCAACATTCATCGGTAATTCAATAACTCAATAACAAATTTGAACTTGTTTCTATATAACTTGAACAGATTCAGTGGAGTGTGTTGAGCAAAGAAAAACCTAGTGAAGTAGGGACATCAAAGATTGAGGAATTCTGACTACATAAGAGGACTAAGTCATGCCAAGACATTAAATAAGGCGCTCTTTGGGAGGCCCCAAGTATTTTTAAATGCTTTTGCTTGTCTTTGGGTTTAACTGGTATTTTATAGATTCTTAGGTAGTGGTTTGATGTTGGTTTGATTATTCTTTCAAGACATTGAATTGGTTGTATGTTGTTATAGTGGTATATTTTGAGAAAATTATGCAGGTTTTTGGCATAGTAGAAAGTTTACAGAAAATGACATTGGAAGCAGTCTCTACGAACAGGCCCGTGAGCCGCAGTGCGTACTAAGACTCATATCATGCCTCAGAGAGGATAATATTATTTGATCGACATTGGCACTTACACTACGACCCAACTTTACGACTCATACTACATGCTACGAGTTGTAAATAGGGTTCATAGTGCCCAGGTATGATTTTCAAAATTTTTCTAAGTGTTGAGTGGTCTACGAGAACAAGACCTACGGGTCGTAATCAGTGCTACGACCCGTATTCAATCTTTTATAGACCCAACTCAGGGATCTTTAAAGTCGGCCCAATCAAATATTTAAAAAGTCAAAATCATTTTTTGACCGAACAATATCCAACCCTAATCATTTCCCTAATCTTCCTCACCAAGTGTTTTTCGAAACTTTTTCCAGCTACTCCCCTTGATTTCTAGCACTATTCTAGCAACTTCTTCAGTAACCCAGGGTTTTTGCACTCTTTTTTTCTCGTCTCTCTCAATTTAATCACCTTGGATTATGGTATGTACCTTGGATTCATTTTTGCTTGCACAGTGATTTTATTTTGAAATCATTAAATATGTGATTCTATGACTAGGGGTATCATATGTAGGTAGGGTATATTTGAGATAAAATTAGGGTTGTGTTAATCAAAAGCAATTTTGTAAACCTTATGTTGAGTGCCTTGGTTATGATTGATTTGCTTGATGATTATAGTACCTTATGGTGTGTTTAACAAAGGATATTGTCATGGATAAAGTAATTCATACTGTGGTCATAATATGATTATGATGAGGGTTGTATTGATGTGGTTGAAGTTTTGAATTGATGAATATATAATGTGCCTATTGACTTATTCCCTGAATGTTGTGCAAAATGTAAATGCTTGAGTTTGTGGGTATGGTATGGGGACTATTACATAGATGCATTATAGATGAAGTGGGGGAATTAATTTTGATAGTATATTATTTGGTAGAATATCAATGATGGGATGGATTCTTGATGTGAATGCCATGCTTAGGTGTTGGGTATTTTTATGCTTGACATATGGATGAATGCTTGCTTAGATGCTATTAGGATTAGAGGTGATGTGTTTTTAAAGTTTGCGTGGTGAAGTTAAACATACCTCGGGTACCTGTTATTCTCTACCATGAGTGCCTCCTGTGACTCATAGAAGGATCTACGAGTTGTAGTTGCCCCTCGTATGGAATAACTGTGACCTAAGGACCTTGAACACTTACCATACGAGACCCACCTATTGGTCATAGTGCTCACTACGAACCGTAGTGGGGTCTCGTGGACTTATGCTTGTGTTTAATTTTGCAAATTGACACTTTGTACGATACCTATCTACGACCCGTAGTAGAGGCTACGAGTCATAACTATGTCTCATACCTAGTTTCTGTTTCTAAAAATATTATGCACCTAAGTACTATGAGGCCTCAGTACGACCCCTAGTCTCCACTACGAGTCATTGCAAGGTCTCGTATCTGTCAACTGCAACTGATGTAGTGTTGATTTTTAAGTGTTTTCTCTTTTTGTTTTGTTCCCTTCTACTCCTTTTATCTGTTTTTGTTGTTTGTACAGATGGTTTGGGGTCAACTATTGGTTTATCATATTAATTTCAGAATAATGGTCTCCAAAAATAGAAATGCAGCCATTAGGACCTTCAATCGGAGGTTTCGTGATGTAGATTTGAACAATGAGTAGTCAGATAGGTCAAATAAGTTCCACCATGTTAGATACACCCTGAGGTACAGGTTCCTCAAACACGATCCAAAGTTGCTCTGACATCGATGCAAGTTGAGAGTACCTCCCAGTCTGATGAGGAGGGAAATGACGACGGGTCTGAGTCTAATGACGTATGCCAGACGCAGAAGCAACCCAGTTCTCGATTGCCCCATCTATTTCTAATATAGATACCTCAATATCATCGATAGGGGATCAAGGGCTTGGATGTCATATACAAATAAGGGTAGGAGCCTAAGGGGAAGGTGAAGCCCTTGAGACCATTTTATGAAGAGTCCCAGCTAGTAGATTCAAGCCTGAGCCTTGTCCTAGCATTGGAGGCTGAGATAGAAACATGGACTCTGGTGGTTGACAGGGAAGCTGAGCAAGTACGCTCCACTTCTAGCGTGAGATTTCAATGCATCTTATACCACTACTATTATTCAAGATCTTCCTAAGGGGAAGAAGGCTATTGAGCATCCCAAACTTCGGGAGGTATTGGTGTGAGGCAAGCGGGACGACATCTCAGAGGAGAAGATCTACCATATACAGTTTGGGACTACTTATAGAGTACTAAAGTCTACAGTTGAGTATGACAGCCGGATAGGCAAGATGAGACAGATTGTGATTGGGAAAAAAGTGGAGCAGAGGACCGAGCTTCTGAGATGGGTGGCCAACCTGATAGCAGAGAGTGGCGCCGAACCTACATGGGTCACTACACACGCAGAGCCCATCGTGATGTCTTCTCTCATTTTCCCCTCCAAATTTTGGTGGGCTATCATCCGGGCTCGCATCGACCCACCTTTAAAGATAATGTCATCAAGTTGGAGCGAGTGGTTCTACTAGCCAGCATCCTAGTTAGCTACGACATTGACTGGGCCCATCTGCTTTCTGAGCAGATCCATGAGTCAGCACTATAGAGAAATACAAGTATGCCTTTTCCAATACTGATCCATAGAATATTCATAGAGGCTGGGGAGCGAGTCTCCCTTCATCTTGATCCTCATGTTGAGGCCCTCCAGACCATGGATCCCAGCCTCACCAAGGCTGATAAGAACCCGGTGGTGCTCTAGTGGGCAGCACCTCCTCCTATGCCCGAGACTTTTGCTCTTGAGCCATATGTCAAGGGTTCGACGGTTGTCACCACTACTCTAACTACTACTACTACTGATGTGGGATCACAGTATCCTGAGGTAGCCAATATTGAGATGGGTCCCCCATGTTGAAGCCCCAAAAGGACAATTTGTAATTTTTCTGATAGGAAATCAGAGCGTTTTTCCTACCTGGACCAGAGCTATGCACATCTCAAGTTTCTTCTGCAGACTTTCGTATTATATCTTCTATTGCTTTTCAAGCTATGGTTTGTCGATTGGCACGAACAGAGGCCCAGCTAGCTCAGGTCACATGATAGATCAAGTCGTGGGTCTAGTAGACATTTTAGGCATTGGAGGATAGATGCAAGGTGTTCACCACTTCATCTATTGATTAGAGGATTGCTATGGTGGATGCCTGAGTCGATGCATTCTAGGCGCGTGTGAAGAAAAGACTTGCTGAGACCCAGCCTACAGATTTATCAGCCTTAAGTCAGGAGTTGACAATGTTCAAGACTGATTTTATTGCATCATTCGCAGCCCCGATCCCAGTTCTGGAGACTACACTTGTAGATGAAACGCTATTTGACATGTTCGAGGAGAGTCCACCGCATGTTCCTGGGAAGATCCCTATGGAGGATACTAATGCAGAGAAGGGGCATAAGCTGTAGAAGATCTTTGAAGAAAATAAGGAGCTAGAGGAGCAGATCACAGAGTTTGTCTTGCAGAAATCAAGAGAGGAAAAGGAGCAGAGGAGAACTCTGGAGCTTGAGCAGGGAGTTGCCTAATCTAGTACACCTACAACATATACTACCCCATAGGAGAGAGACAGTCCGGGACAATCGAAGACTGGTGCTTAGGCACCTTTTAATGTTTAACTTTTGAACCCCTATTTTTATTATTTTTTTTCCATGTACATTTGAGGACAAAATACTTCTTTTTGGTGGGGTGTGGGTATTATGGACTAGGGTGAAGTCTGAGTAGCCTTTAGTCCATAACTATCCTAGTTTTTTGATATCCCAAGAATTTCTTGCCTTTGTTCTTTTACCTTGTGGATTCTTATTTTTATGTTGAACCGGTCTGCTTAGATGTTTTAGATAATTTTTGTGGTATATAGTGATTAAACTTTGGCATGTACATAGTTTTGATGGTTTGTTAAAACTTTTGCGAAATTTGGTACCCTTGGAATTTTTTGTTGATTAATAGTTATTTTGTGATCATGCATGTTTGAATGGTTTGGCAATGTTTTTTCTGACTAAGTGAAGGCAAATTAATTCTTGACGCATGATCTTTGAGTCTATGTTAGTTGTATATGCAATGACATATGTGTGTGAACTAATTTTGTGGTGTTCATGCATTGTGTACTAATTCAGAACTTGCCCTATTACTATGAGTTAGACTAGAGATTGGATAGATTAGGAAGGGATCTTAGGCCTTTGTTCTTTAAATTAGTCCAATTTTTCCTAAATAACCTACCAGATGATAGAGCTTACCCGTTGTTCTAAATGTTTGAGCCTTACATGCCATTTTTCTTTCTTAATACCTACCTAGCCTTACTAGATCTAGCGAAATACATATATATTAGCCCTGATCTATCCTTGAACACTATGAACCTTGATTGAGGCAAAAAGTCTAAGTTGAGGGTGGCTACCAAAGGTGGCCCTAGTTTGGGGATTGGATATTGTGTACTTCACCTTAGACGAAAAGCCTAAGTTGAGTGGTGGCCTGTTATGGTATATTAGCAAAAATAAGGTGAGGAGTTGGAAATAAAAGAAATAATATAAAGTCAAGCATCGGGTGAGAGAAAATCATGTTTTGAAAATGCTAGTTTGGGTACCTGAGTTGAAATTGAATAAGGTATATGCCAGTAGGATGATTTCTATATATTGCTCATTATCTATCTTGAGTGAGTCGTCACTTGAGGACAAGCAACAATTCTAAGTTGAGGGTATTGATGTGTTGTCAAAATACAAGGGATTTTGTGTGTTCTCAATGAGAATTTTTATGATTTTTGTTTTATTTTTGTAAAAAATATAGGTTAGCCTGATTTTGTGGAAAAGTAGCAAATTTTGTTGAATTTAAGGATCTGCAAGACCCACTATGAGTCGTAGCCCAAGCTACGAGTCGTAGGGGATGATAATAGCAATTAACAATTTCCAAAATCAAAATTGGAGAAACTTAAGTTCATCCATATGAGCCCAAGGTACGGGTCGTACTCCTCACTACAACTCGTAGAAGGAGGCCTCGTAGCAATTAATAGTGTTGATTCAAATTGGACCAAGAAATGAAAGGGTGGATTACGAGAAGGCATTGCGAGTCGTATACAAGACTACAACTCATAGAGTCAATCGTAGCAATGAAGTCCCAAATGCCAAGTACTGACGACGAAAGCCTGATTATGGCTCATAAGTCACACTACGAGCCGTAGCTACGAGTCGTAACAACTGCTGACCTGAATTTTCTAATTATTTTAAGAACCTTTTTGTAAATAGTATAAAAAGTATATGTTAGGGTTTGGAGGCAGAGTATTCCACAGATTTTTAGTGAGATTTTAGAGAGAGTTCTTAGAATATTGTAGGGTTTTAGACTAGGGTTTTAATTTGGAGACTTAACTTGGGGATTTTGAATCACTTGTAAATTAATTTCATCATTCAAGTTTGTGATTCTTAGAAGGGTTTCCTTGTTCTTCATTCTTCTTGGGTAATTTCTCGACTATGTGTTCTTCAATCATTATTTGTTTTGTTGCCTAAGTTATGAGTAGCTAAACCCCCACAACTTGGGTATTGTGGGAACCACATGTAGCTAGCTTAATGACCCAGATTATTCAAAATTCTTAAGTTGAGTATTTTCATGTATTATCCATTTTCCTTCATTTTTCTTGTTGTTTACTGGTGGCAAACATTAAACCCCACCTAGTGTCATGATCTCAATCAAGGTACTGATGAATAGGAAAAGGAAATGGGTAACAAAATTCGATTGATGTATTCTCGTCTAATCAACCAAACCCAAGCATGGAGAGGTTGACTGGGACAATAGGTAATGGTTAGTTGACACACTATCATAGTCGGCCAAGCGCCATAGTGAAATTTGACCTTCACCTTTGCCCAAGGGTTGGAAGAACTTAAGTTACTGTCCTGCATGCATTGTCCTAATTTAGGTTATGTTATTTGGGATGTTTTAGTTATTGAATCATGGGGAACACAACTTCCAAAGTTTCTCTCCAATTTGATTATCTCTTCACTTTTTTACTATAATTTTAGTTTCTTATAAACCATTTCAAATCCCTTCGCTCCCCCCCCCCCCCC
>JAOTQR010077914.1:0-11737 GCA_025774065.1 Solanum ossicruentum | reverse complement strand
CTCCACAATACGAATTAATTATGGAGCTTTTAATTTTGACAATTTGAAATAAGTGATTTTCAAAATATGGAAAAAATATTTTTTAGATAAATGCCTTTTATTTTAAACAGTATTATGTCGGAATTGATTTGATGGTTTCAGATTGATAATATTAAAAGCCCTTAAATTAATTTGTATTAATTCATCGTATAGTCGAATTAGTCAGTTAAATTCAATTTGACTATATTTAATTGGCTAAAATTCCAATTGAATTGGCCAAATTCTAAATCAAATACCCCTACCCCTTGAATCCATTTTCAATCCTTCTTTTGGACCCATTTTTAATTGATTTTGGACCAAATGTTGGCCGAAACCAATTCAGACCCAGCTCAAAACCCAATTTTCAGCCTACAATATATGTATGCACATATATATAACATACACATGCCACGTGTGGGGGCCACGCACCCCCAATTTCCTTTTACTCCATTTTCCCCCTTAGGGTTACATTTTCTCTCTCCCCGACCCCTTCTTCTTCTTCACCTCAAACCCAAACCTAGAAAATGCCAAACCCCCAAGATTCCCCTCAATGATTCCCTCCCAATTCGTACATACATATTATCATCCCTCATACACTTTGTCCTTTACTCAAGATCGAGCCGTCCACCTCCCCTCATCCCCAACGGCTTGTAGATTTCCTTTGGGATTTGTTGGATTCAAAAACAGGATAGAATTTGGGGATTAAATTGGAAATAGCCCTAATTTCGACCCTATTTTCATTTTCTCAGATTTGGAGTATGGGGGAAAAAACATCTTGAGAACTGGGGGAAAAAACATCTTGAGAACCCTAAAAACCTCAAATCGATTTCCACAGCGGACTTTCTCCTAAAAACACATTCAATCTCCATTTAGAAAAATGAATTTTTAGAAATTCTTGCTCAATTTTAAGGGTTCTTGGAGCTGGAAATTCTTTTGCTTTGAAGTTAGGAGGCGATTTTGTCTACAGGCGCTGCTCCAATAGAGGTAATACCCTAATCTCATTTTCATTTTGAGTTCCATATACTTTGTTCGAATGCGAATGTTGAAGCTATATTAAAGTTTTATGATTGCACTTGGTTCGTTTTGACTGGGAGTGCTCTGTTATGGTGAGTCGATGTTGTGGTTTGCTGTTGATTGTGGTTAAATCGTTCTCAGTCTCGATCAAGTCTTGAGGGTCTGCATTACCTATTGATTTCATGTTCCTTATCCAATGAGTATGATATATTAGTCGATTTTGAGTTGTTTCTAGATATGGTATGTCTAAAATGACTCATTTCTCATGCTTCTGTATGATAACAGTTGGGCCTAATACTTGTACTGATTGAGAGTGTTGTTACTACCTTTTCTATTTACTGTTGAGTTGCTAAGAGTCAAGACTAGTGTCAAAACGATTTTTCTCTTCAAAACATGCTCAAATCCTGTTATCATTCGTTTGATGATAGTTCTGGTTCCTTGAGCTGCTGTGATGCTTCGTCTATTCTTGAACTTCTTTATTGTTTGAGTGCTTTACTGTTTCACCTTAAGAACAGTGGCTGATTCATTCTGTTTGTAGCGACACAATAAGTGTGTGTTGGTTTAATCAGCTAAAAGGCTTGTTTGTTATAGATCTATTTGTCTTTTATTTCTTAATCGATTGTGTTGCCATATCACCATCCAGCTATGTTCTTTGTCTGTTAAGAATCCAAAGATTCCAGTCATGAATTTTGTTTAAAGACCAGATCATGTTTACTCACCATTACCTGATTCAATGTTCATCATTGCCACTGTTTTTCCAGTTCTGAGATGTTCTTGTCAAGTTCGTCAAGGCGTTATGTGATATTTCCTTAGTAAAAACATGTGCAATCAAGATTTTATTTCTTATTCCTACTGAAATAAGATCTGTTGATACGTTTCTATTCAAATCTCAAAAGTTATGAGGTTCGGGTATCTGTCTTCTTCTTGGTTTTAGTTTGACTGAAAGTTGCTGCAAATCCCTTTTAAATTTAAAAGTGGTGTCTGCACTCAACATGATGTTTCCGTTAATCCCTTAATTGTATGCTAATTTGCTTCTCTTTCCCTTCACTGCATGGGACCTATATTCGTGGGTCTACTGGACCCTCTTTCTTTGCATTTCTGATGGGCCACGAAGGCCCTAACCCCTTTATTAGGTCAGTGGAGGTCGAAATACAGGTTTTGGAACCCTAAAATCAGGGTGTATACATTGATATACACTGATATGTGGTGTATACAACAGACAAATGGGCTAAGAGCCCACTTTAGCGGGCAGGCAGGTGGGCAGAAATGATTTACAGGTTCTTTGGAGGCCGAAATCAGTGAATATACACTGATATACACTGGTATACACTAGGTGTATACAGCAAGATATGAGCTAAAAGCCCAATTCAGCAGGCAGACAGCAGTTGGGAAATTTTGATGGGCTTGGCAGACCCAAAACTTAGAAATTAGGACAAGTGTTTGAACTTGGGCCTGCCAGGCCCAATTATTTTTATTTGTATGTTTTAGTTATTCTTTATGTGTATTATTTGTTATTTATTTGATACTAACTCTAACATTTATTGTATTATTTTCTTATTATTAATCTAATTAATTTCCCCAACATGTCTCCATTTATGTTAATTTCCATTTTTACGATTTTCTTAGTGCTAAATTTTTTTCCTACAATTTATTTATGGTAAAACTCTTGCAACATAGTTCAAATTTTGTCAACTTTTTCAACTATAGTCAGTTTCAATTTAGTCAACTTTTCAATTTAGTCTATTCTTTAAAATTTAATCAACCTTTTGTAAACTTAGATAACTTTTCAAACTTAGTCGATTTTAAAAACTTAGTCAACCTTTTAGTCAAATCTTCTAATCATTGGTCAACCGCAAGTAATCGGTCATTTTGAGTGATTAAGTTCTTCACAAAATAGAAATTGAACTCAAATCCTTTCTTTGGTATTTTGAAAGATTCTTTTCTGTTAAGTCTTTTTCAAATATTTTATTGGTTTTCTAATTATCCTTAAAATTGGGTGACTACTCTTTTAATTTTTGAGAACTTGATTTATACTTAAATTAATTAAGTATTAAATCAAATTTTCGAAAGTCAAAGTCATTTTTCGAATTAACAACATTATATTACATTAGATTACATTTGATTACATTATATTATATTGTATTATATTGTATTATATTATATTATATTATATTATATTATATTATATTATATTATATTAAGTGAGTACAGATACAGAAGTACAGAATTGAATTGACTTTTCTATCCACTTTTTTCTTTATAAATTGAATTGACCTCTCTTTATAAATTGAAACAAAAGATCTTTCTATTTCTCCAGTATGATGTGTTACAGGGGTGGTTGATATGTTGTTGGGTGTCACGATCAGAAATTCAAGCATGATGACACTCATCTAACCCATCAAGGCGAGTCAGTCTAACACTTTCTAATCAAAACATAACAATAATTACGGAAGATGAATAGACTATCACAACAGTTAATCATATGAATACCAAACTATAACTATCCCAAGCACTGGTGTCACATGTACAAGCCTCTAAATATAGAATTCTAGAATAAAATACATATCTCAAGTGTCTAGTTCTCAAATAAAACATAACATAATAATGAATTCCTTGAAGGTCTGCTGAAGACATAAGCAACTCCCTTAAGAATAATGCAGAAGCTCGGTCCTATAATGAGAAAAGTCCGACCAGAGGGATCGGGCTCGCATCCTACAAAATGTAGCAAGGGGTGAGTGCCAAGCACACGGTACTCAGCAAGTAAACTACTAAACACAAAATTAAGTAATATAGAATACAAGTACCTCCAACACTCCAACCAAACCCCCATAACTACAACCTGCATAAAATCAGTCTATCCTAATAGTTCACAATGTACATAATATATAACTCAATAACCACACCAACTATTATATATCAACAACACCATGGATCAAGTGCATCTATCACAAGTTTCACAAAAAGTACTCACATGTTTATAAATAATAATGAGGTGTAATGTAATGCAATGCAATCAAATAAAATGATGCATGTCTGTCCTAGTGATACACACCCGTTGTCTCATAGTCCGGGACCCATGGGAGACTTCTAGTCCATGCATCTGTCGCGACGTGCAAAACGACCCTCGAATCATAGTATTCGTCGCGATGTGCGACACGTCCCTAGTAACCATCGCAACGTGCAAAACGACCCTCGAATCATAGTATCCGTCACAATGTGCGACACGTCCGTAGTAACCGTCGCGGCATGCGACACGACCCTCGAATCATAGTATCCATCGCGGCATACGACACGACCCTCGAATCATAGTATCCATCGCGACGTGCGACACGTCCCTCGAATATGGTACATCCTCTTTAATTCTTATTCTTTTTTAATCCACAGAGCACTTGTCACAAAAGTCAATGCAAATAGGCATATTTGCACTATAATGGGAAAATGACTCATTTAATACAATGCACAATTCATAACAACATAGTTCGGTACAACATCAACACTAACTCAATACCTCAAAATCATGCTCAACACCTCACACAAGAAGTACAAAATTCTATATACTTAACAAATGTTAAGAAATTCACTTGCCTTATATAAAGTCTCGAATCACGTCAGTTCCGAAGCTTTTCCCTTTCTATGACACTCCAATTCACGAAGATCTATTCAAATATAGCATCATAATTATATAATGAATCTAACGACATTAAAATCAATTGAGTCGGGTGAAAAGAGTAAAACAGTCCAAAAATTTCATCAGTAGAAAAATACCGTCGGAATCTGGAAATTTTTACATGAAAATATTCCCTAAGTGATAACGTATTCAACAGGCGAAACCAATTAAAAAATGAAGCTAATATGAGGAAGAAATCGCATGTTAAAGTTTCAAAATATATCAAAAATGCAGCAGCAAGATCACGATTTTTATCTCAAACGATGCACCAAAATCAATTTCTGAAGCTCCCACGATGTTTCCTCGGAAAAATATACAATTTAGTCTTTTGAATCGATCAAATCCGGTTAAAATTGAAAGAGAAAACATTGATTGACGTTTGGGGAAAATTTGCAAATGTTATGCATAAATCTACAACTTTTAGGGTTAGAAATCGGGTCTGCCATGTGGCAAGATCTTATTGGGCCACGTCACCCGCCCGTTTCAACAATTTCAGCAATCTGTGAAATTTAAATTCAATGCTCTGACTTCATTTGGAGTCGGAAAAATACACTTTATATATGAAATTTGATTCAAAAGGATATTCCGGACTCATTGGTGTAGTCAAAATTCCCATGGGAGATTGTTTTATTCCAATGTGGGTCCCATTTCTCAATATCGAAAACTACTGAAGAGACCAAAACACCCCTAAAAAGCATCGAGAACTGAGAGAAAGGTTCTTCTCTACCAAACTCGACGTTTCGGATCCAATGGAAATATCAAAATTTGCAATTGAGGCCTCCTTTTCCCAAAACCTGAGAAAGCTCAATTAAACTAGTTTCGAACTAAAAAACTCAAAATATTCTCAGAAGTTTTAAAAATTACAGCGGAACCATTTCTAGTGTTAGTTCGATCATCTGGAATTATTGAAATTTTTAGAATTTCAATTCGAGCTTTCGAACCCCGAATGTTGACCAAAGTCAAACTTTGGCTTCGGTAACAACTAAAAATGCAACTTCTGACTTAAAATCTTCATTTTAACTCCAAATTAAGTTCTGCAAGTTCCCCTAGACCAGATTCGGCATTCCGGAGCTGATGGAATATACAAAATTACGACCCAACAATTGAAACTCAAAATGGACCGAAAACTCAAATTTTCCAACTTAAGTTTAAAAACTCTTTCATTTGCAAAACTCAAGCTTATCACCATGATTTCGAAATCTGACTTTTAGCATTAGCCAATAATGAGTCAAGACAACTTTTAAGAAGGGCAAAAATAGTAATTTGGCTGAAAATATCAAAAATGAAATGACCTTCAGGGTCATTACATTGGGTCTCCTCCTCCTCCAAAGATTGTGGAGGCATTAGCATCAAATGTGGTTGTGCTATTGTATCAATTAGATTATCAAGAAGGGTATCAATTTCACTTCAACTTAAATCTGGCCAATCTTAATCGTCTGCCCTCCAAGATCACCAATTCCAATTCTCTTGCTCACTCTTGAGCCCATACCTTCTACAATTTCACTATTCCACCCATTCTCCTCCCACTTTGATCTTCCTCTACATACATTCTTTCCATATTATCCCTTCCATGATTGTCCATTTCATCTCCGATAAATGCATTGGATAACACTAAACACCACCAAGATTACCCCTTCCATGATTATTCGTTCCGTTTCCGGTCAATGCAATAAGTAACACTGAATTAAGACCACCAAGATTATCCCTTCCATGATTATTCATTCTATGATTATCCATTCCAGCTCCGACCAATGCACTGGGTAACACTGAACTAAGACCACCAAGATTACCCCTTCCATGATTATCCATTTCATCTTCGGTCAATGCATTGGATAATACTGAACTAAGACCACCAAAAGGAATTTCAACAGAAGAACAATAAATAATTATGAATACACCCTCAAGCTGCTCAAGCACTCATGCCGACCTTTTGTCTGCTTGAGCATATCTAATTATCATGATTAGCAACATCTTTTAATACTTAAAATAAGACAAATAAATCACAATAGTAGAATCATAAAAAATTACAGATATACCTCCAAGCCGCTCAAGCAGCTATATTGACCTACTGTCTGCTTGAGCAACTTTACTTATCATGATTAACAATATTGTTAACTTTAAAAATAAAACAAACAAATAACAACGGAAGAACGATAAAAAATTATGAATGTACCCTCAAACTGTTCAAATAGGCAAGTTGACCTGCTACCTACTTGAGCAGCTTCAGCCTCTTATAATATAATAATAATAGTATTGTGGAATCAAGTGTTGACTTACATTGAATAAATAGTTGTATTGAGGAAAAAAAAGTAGAGTTTTTCTTTTTTAATTGGCCAAACACATATGTAATTAAATTTGTCCCTAAATTTCTTTAATTTTTGCACTCCAATTCAATCTTGTTCTATTTTAACCCTTCAACTCTAATTTTTATGTTCCATTTTGGCACTTCTTTCCAAGAAATCACAAAATGAGGAGAGTGTACTTCACATATCATGACATGATATAAAAACTAATTAAAAATACATACACAATCCTTCTAACTTGTCTTTATTTTTATTTTAACACTCTGTCTTACATTTGATCCATTTTAATCTTTGAACTCTTTTATATATATATATATAATTTAAACACAATTACTATTTTTTATTTTTATTTGTTCTTTATTTTTATGTTTTTATTTTATAATTAGTGTTTGTCCGTTAGTTTTAAGGAATTTCTTAAAATATTAATAGACAATTTAAAAAAATAATAATATATTTTTAGAGTTTTTCTATATGTTATTTTAAAAAATAATTAAGGAAAGTGTGTAGGATTTCTTTTTCAAATAATCGATTAAATTAAATAACATCATATATTGTTATTCTTTTCGTATTCAAGCTTTGTGGATTTAACTCAAATACTATCTCATATTTTTTGTACCCACAAAGCTTTGTGAGTTAAATCCACAGAAGCTTGAATATGAGAAAAAATTTAATTAATTATTTAAAAAAGAAAACTGACACACTTTTCTTGGTAATTTATTTAAAAATAGAAAAATTATAAAAAAAGATATTATTATTTAAAAAATTATATATTAATTCCTTAAGAATTGTTTTCAAAACTAACGAAAAAACATCGATATTAAAATAAAAACGTAAAATAAAGAATAAATATAAAAATAAAAAAATATAAAATTAGTAATTGGGTTTAAATGATACATAAAAAAATAGAGTTGAAAGGTTAAAATGGAACAAAGGTAAGATAAAGTGTCAAAATAAAAAATGAGGACAAGTTAGAGGGGCTGTGTACATATTTTTAAGGTCAAACACATCTCTAGGCCCTTAAACTTGGCCTCAAATATCATTTTGGCACTCTAACTCAACTTTGTTCCATTTTAACCCTTAAACTCTATTTTTTATATTTTATTTTGGTACTCCAACTCAACCTTGTTTCATTTTAACTCTTCAACCCTATTTTATGCCATGTCTTGGCATGTGAAGTACACTCTCCCCATTTTATTAATTCTTTGGATAGAAGTGTCAAAATGAAATATAAAAAATAGAGTTGAAGGGTTAAAATGGAAAAAAATTGAATTGGAGTGTCAAAATGAACTATAAAAAATAGAGTTTAAGGACTAAAATGAAACAAGGTTGAGTTGGAGTGCAAAAATAACATTTAAGGCTAAGTTTAAGGGCCTAGATCTATGTTTGGCCTATTTCTTAATTGGATTTTGTGCCATGTATGTTATGTGAAGTACATTCTCCTTATTTTGTTGATTCCTTGATAGAAGTGTCAAAATAGAACATGAAAATTAAAGTTGAAGGGTTAATGGAATAAGCTTAAGTTGGAGTGCCAAATTCAACAAAGGAAAGTCACATGTCTGTAGTTATAGTTGAAAAAAATATCGATCAGGGATAGTTATAATTAGTTTGAGAATATTAGTTGTAAAAATATATTTATTTAAATTTTATTTTACTGCTATGAGGCACAAAAGTTGCCCCCTAAAATATTGGCAATAGAATGGCCCAAAACTACTTAATTTACAATTTAGTAGCTTTTTATTTCCTGTTGTACTTCTTTCTTTTCTTCTTTTTTAAAAAATAAATAAAACCTCTTCTTTTTTCACCAAGAATAAATAAGTACTTTCCTTTTCAAATTGCTTATACAAATTTCTGCTCTTCTACTAGTTTGTTACACAAATTGTTGTTCTAATGTTCTTATTGATTTTCGGAATTAAATTAGTATATTTCTTATCAATATTCTCCTTTTCTATATGACATCCAGAAAACAAAGACCAAAAGTTTGATTTATAATATATATATATATATATGAAAAAACCCATTAACGAGCCCGATGTTACAGTCTTATTGTATTTGAATAAAATTTTTATACACCATTCATTCTTAAATAATTGTCAAGTTTTCGAGGTTATTTCTTTAGAGTCAATTTGATTATTTTTTTTAAAAATAACCTTAGATTAACTTAAGTTAATATTTTAATGTTAAAATCTAGCTTCTAAATCTAGTCAAAAGCTATATGGAAAATAATATAGATTAAAATCTTACTCATATCAATATGATGAAAATATATATATATTAAAATATTGATCAAAGTACACATTATTTATCTTTTCAAAAAAAAATAAATAAGATTGGTATTATAGAAAGGCGAAAGTAATATATATTATATTCTCATATTTTTTTAATAAACAAAATTAAACATTTGAGTTACAAAATTATTAGAAAGATGATTTTCATAATGAAAAATGTTTTAGAAGTTGCATTGAAAAAGCTAATTTGATTTTAAATAGTGAAAGCTAAAAATAAGGTCGACAAAGAATAGAGTGAAAATTGAATAACAACTTGGGTCCACAATATATGAATGAAATTAATAATGAATAAGTAAATTTATAATAGACAAAAAGATTAAAATGATATAAAAAGAATGAGTCAATATATATTACACCTGTTTAGAGGCTATTGAGTAAGAAATAACTAATATGAATTATAATTTTACGCTTGGAAGATTGTTGTAATTATTATTTTTTATAAAAAAATGAATAAAATATTTAAATATAAAATTGCAATACTATCTTTGGTCGTCCTTAGTTTGATTCTTCTATTTAATAGAAATATAGACACACATAATACTTATTTTTATATATTTGTACTAGTAGATTTTTCATATACACTTCGTATTCACTTTTCATACGATATACATAGCATATACATGTTAATCAATACACTTCATATTCACTTTTTGTTCAACTTGTTAAGTTTGTGTTTTTCGAGGGTGCATGTCATAATTAATAATAAATTAAAATGTATTTGCGTTATATTGTTAGTATAAAACTTCAAAAAAGAATAGCGTAAATTTTAACATGATAACTCATTATTACAAACAATTGAGGAATGAAACTGGGAACTTACATAGATACACTAAATTAAGAGAATATTTATCATCTATAGCAATAACAATTTATTTTCGTTGATGAATACTTATAATATATTTATATTGAATGCATAATTCACTTTTAATACTAGTGCAAATTTATCATAGTATTGTTAAATATTACTATAAATGACAATAAATAAAAGTATCGCTAAAGTCAATAATAATTATTTATTAAAAAGAAATCGATTAAGCAATTTTTTTTGAAAAAAATTCGTTTTTAATATCAAAAGTCAAAATTGTGTATTCGTATCAGTGCACAACACCACAATCTATAAAATAAGGTAAAGGACAAAACAAAATACATTCTATATGAGCATAATGTAGTTATAATTTAGGAATTCATATTATAAAGATAATTAAATAATAAAATATAATGAATAACAATTTTGTATATCATAGAGCCTTTTAATGGAGAATAAAAAGTTTAATTAATATTTCTAAGTACATTTATGCTTGTAATATGTAGTATAGATAGGTGTGCATTCATATAATAATTTTTATCAATATAATTTTTATGTACAAATTTATTTGATCATTATATATAATGATATACATTTCATATACATTTTCGGGCACACGTTATGTACAATGTTATTCGAAAATTGTACCGAAAGACCATACAACTACGTGAACCAGTAAAAGTGGCTTGCTCCTAGTTGGCTTATTAACTCTTTGTGATTAAAAATATGAAAAAGAAAGAATCAAAAGCATTCCATTTGTCTTTTTGAGCATGCTTTTGTTTTTTGAATTTTTATCTTACGAGCAGTATTAGGTCTCCAACTAATTTAAATTCGTGCAACATAAAGTCCACTAAAAGAAGAATATACTTATTACTCCATTATTTTTCGTTCCAAGGCTCAAACATGGGAATATGAAACATCCTTGAATTGCTGAATGGCTAATTAATGATGCTGAATTGCTCATATGAATTCATCAACAACGATGGAAGCCATTTGACAATTCTAAATTGATGGAATTTGTTTAATTAATCCCAGTACAAAGTAAACCAAAAATAATTAACCTCTTCTCTGCATCATATTCCACACTATACTCGCACACAAATTAATTCAAACAGATTCTAGAAATATTTAACAATTCCATACATGTCTTTACATAATCATTCAAATATATTCTCAATCAAGTACTCCTTTGTTAATAGCCTAAACGCATAGTTCAAAACCTTAGTTACACGGACTCTTCACCCGTGACGGATTCTTCAAAAATACGCTACTTTTGGAGGATCCAATTCGCACCCATCGATATATTTGAAGAGTCCGAGTAACAGTTTAAAACTACAGAGAAACCTTCCTCTTGCAATCCATATCCTTAGCATCTTGTGTTTGTAAATCAACTACCATGCTACAATTCATTTGTATACCAACACTCTTTCTAATCACACTTAAAATGTTGACTCTTCCATTAATACTTGTGGACATACTCATAGGCAATTCCCCTGCCATCAAATCAGTTGCTAGCCTAGGAGTGCCTGATAATTTGTGAGCCAGGACTGTCACATTCACAATCATCCTGTGTTGTGCGGAACGAAATGGAAAAAGAAAATAAACAAAACAAAACACACAAGTTTTACGTGGTTCGGCAGTGTGC
>JAOTQR010077912.1:0-11739 GCA_025774065.1 Solanum ossicruentum | reverse complement strand
ACGCTACTAGCATACCTTGCAAAGAAACAAAAACAAAAGTAAAATAAAGGGAACTAAGGATTAACACTCAAATCACTTAATGAATCAACTTATGTCTAGTTGAATTCCCACCAAAATCTTTGATGTTGTTGATGTTACACCTCCTTTTAGAGGATAAAATGATCATTGTCAATATATAAAACCTACCTAAGGTTAGGGTCGAACCAAAGGGAATATGTAGACTCAAAAGGAAGTTCATTAATAAGCACTTCAATTAATTATCCAATGTAATTTTCAAAAGGGAGGGGGGGTTGCAATGTTCAATAAGAAAATAAAATAAACTAACTATCACAAGAGACAACCGATAATAGAGGGCAACAAGGGTATTGTGTTCCCCATGATTCCACAACTTAGTATCCTTAGATAAACCAATTCCTGTCAAATGTATAGCATGTAGGACGGTAATTTAAGTTCACCGAACCCTTTGGTTCGGGTGAGAGTTGTCCCATCTCCATATTGTGCAATATTAACATTTACCTATAGTCCTAGTCAACATCTCTATGGTGTAGTTCGGTTGATTAGAAGAGAACACATCATCAAATCCTGTTAATCAATCACTTGTAGAGGGTCTCGTAAACTATTTAAACAAGAAAGCAACAACAATTTTGTCCCAAAGTCATGCCAACTTGCTTTCCTACAAAACTAAACACAAAAACACATAAAAACCATAAATGTCATATTGGGAACACACAAAATCCTAAGTTTTAGGCATCAAAGGTGTTGTGTTTTGACAACACATCATGTACCCAACTGGGCAGCCACTCCTTTTAGGCCAAGGCAGCCTCCATGAGCCCCTTCACCACCCGTGGTGCCTTTCACAACTCATCTGTCAAGACCTAAGCCTTGTGCCTAGGCATCACACGGTGCAAGGGGAACCCAAAGGGACCCCAAGCAAGCCTCTTAGAATATCATTACACATCCTTGGTCGCAGAAGCAATAGATACAACATAAAAGAATAAGAATAGGCGTAATAGGTCTAGGGGAAAGCTTGCACAACATCATAATAAAGAGGCAAGAGACAAGCTCATATCATAGACATCAAGAACAATAGAGTTAAGGCTCTTAGCATAGATACATAACATGTCCAACAAACACCTCTATACATAGATAAGAGCGGGCGCTAAGACAAAGTAACCGGGCTCACCCTCATGGTCAAAATAGAAAATAAAGAAGAATGTCTCAATATATAATAGGAGAATCATAGACTAAGGTCCCCGAAGTGGAGGACTCACCAACTAGCTTGAATAACACCTAACTATCCACGTGGAGGAGGAGGATGATCAACTTGGACACCGGTTCCTATATGGTGACATCTTGTAGGCATAAAGTATGTATTAGTATGTTTGAATATACTAAGTATGTAGGATGCAATGCAACAAAAATGAGCATTATAATCAAAATCCATATGAAAAGCAATAGAGAGCATAATAACAATATGGCATGTATGATCAATGCATAAGTAAATCATGCTTAAGTAAGTCATGCTCATATAGAATATCGTATAAGTAAAAGAGACCAAGATAGATTTCCAAATGTACAACCCTTTGGTATGTTAGTGATGATGTCGCCCTATCACTTAGGTGGAAGAGTACAAACCCTCATCTAGGTTGGTGATAATGTCGCCCAATCACCGAAGTGGAGAAGTAAAAACCCTTCCTTGGTTGATGAGTACAAACTGCCATCTATGTTAGTGATGATTCTGCCCCATCACCAGGTGGAGAAGTATAAACCCTTCCCTAGGTTGATGAGTACAAAACCCCATCTAGGTTATACAGGTTCTTAGTCCCCTCGGATTGGGCACGGTCTAATGTGACACTTCATATAGAATTTATCATATACATAAGATCATTTCATCTTCATATAGTCATTCATATCATATCTCATGCTTTGGACCCTCAACTCCTCAAGAAACCACATCCGAATATTTTATCAAACACTTAGAGGGTGTGTAATGCTAGTATAAAATCATGAAATATAGAGTTGAAATCATGCAAGAAAATTCATTGACAAACTATCAATGAACACCATGCAACACCCTCTAGCAAGATACATCAAAACCCCTCATCAAATCTTATAATAGATTAAAGATTTATAGCTCAAAACATAGCAAAATAGTCACAACTTTACATAGCCTTAAAATAGTGTGTAGTGAATTTTATAATAAGCAAGACCCATTTCTAAATCAACTTTAAATTTGCAATTTGAGTAAAAGGAGGTTTGGGTATAATGCATGAAAGGAACCCATGAAAGCAATCCATATACCTTAGCTTAGAGAAGAACTTGGTGAAGATTGGAGATGGAGACTTGAAGCTTAAAGAAGAACCTTGAAGGAGAACCTTATCTTGAGATAAGGGTTTTGGGAGTTGAGTTTGGGGAGTGAATATATGACTAAGTGTTTGAGTAAGTATTGGGAAATGTTTAGGATGATATGAGGATGAAGTTTTGCTAAGTATAGGTAAAAACATTTTTGTGAATACTTAGGCCCAAGATTCAGAAGTCTTGGACCGAGCTAAAAAATAGTCCCCAAAATGTACTGGAGTGCTTCACGAGGGCAACGTGGAAAGCCCACTGGAATTTGCATTCTTGGAGTTTTATAATTACTAATCTTTCGCTCATAAATTGGGTTTAGACTCCCTTTCACCTTATTTGGACCCCATGAACAAAAATATGAAGTCGGATTTTCAAAATAGCAAACGGATTTTGACATATATGGAATTTAAAATTTTGGTCATTCTGAGGAACATTTTCGACACTTTTTGGGGTTGTTTCACCGTGAAGACTCCTTGGAAGGTACCCCTGGACAAAACTCCAAGGAAAAGATATATCCAACCTTGGTTCACCCTTATAAAGTCAGAATAGCTGAAAAACTTCTCTTGGAAATGAAATTTCTAGCATTGATCCAATCTTACAACTTGCAGGGTATTACATTCCCCCCAAGATAATTCATTCTCGAATGAGAAATAGACTACGTTAATTAGATCACATGAAACATGAACAACCCACACGAGTGCATAATGCAATTTGTTTTTGTAAATCGAGTTCGTGGGATCCTTAAAACTCTATTAAAAAAATCATTTAAAACTAGTTCATAAGCATGCGTGCATATTATGACATGAGTACATAGAAGTGAAAGAAGTCAAATCCTTTGATTAAGAAGAACCTATAACCTTATAAGGCTTAAATGGATTGAAAAAGATAGAGGTAAATCGCATCATACTTGATTCCAGATCCCATGTAGCACTTTCAATATGTTGGTTCCTCAAAATCACTTAAACTGAAGAAATGACCTTGTTATGATGTCTCTTCATTTGCCTATACAAGATTTCAATTGGGACCTTTTCATAAGTCAAGTTTTCCTCAACCTCAACACCTTCCAAAGGCACAATCGTACTTAGATCACTAACGTTCTTCCTCAATATGGACATATGGAACACCGGGTGAATGGAACTCATATCTAAGGAAAAATCCAACCTATAAGCCACATTACTAATATGGTTCATAATTTCATAAGGTCCTATATACCAGGGACTCAACTTGATCTTTTTGCCAAAATCTATCACACCCCATATGGGTGAGACCTTCACATACACCCAATAATTGTCATTAAATTCATGGTCTTCCTTTCTAACATTCAGACAAATCATTGACGATTTCAAGCCATTTTTTCTCAACTTTACCCAAACCAACCTCACCTTCTCCATGACATCTAGAACCAAATTTGGACCAACCAAAGTCATCTCCCCAATTAACTACCACCGAGCATTTAACCCCATTCTATACATGGATACCATCATCATTATATTCACTCAACCTAACCCTTAATCTTGCTAAATGGTTCACATCCCTCATCAACTCCTTTTTCACTTCATCTACATGATCAACTACAACATCTTTCTTGGTTGGATTGCATTATAGAACCAAAGTAACTCTCCCTACTTGGAAGGGAGAAATGGAGATAGAAATCCTTAGGACAAATTCTACAGCACGATATGACTTATGAAAAAGTGAAACATTAAATGCCTTATAGCCTCCTACGCATAGATGTGGTGCACTTCCACCCATGAAGAAGACTTTATTTTATGCAGTATGATGGAATCCATGGACCATTTCAAAACCATAATGCTTTGATACCAAGATTACCAAGATTGAAGCTTAAGGAAAGTGGGAACCCGAAAGTCCCCAAACAAGCCTCATGGCATCCATACATACATCATCGGTTCAGAATTGTAATTCAAACATTATAAGGCAATACTAGGGGATAGGGTTCTTTGGACTCAAGCTATGTGATAAGGGAGTATGAGAGTCATTGTCACACAATTTTGACAAGTAAATCTAAGGGATAGGAATTCAGGACTCAAGCTATGAGAATATGGAACATGGACATGATATTACACATTCAATGATAATAAGTCCAAGGGGCAGGATTAATAGGATTCAAGCTATGGTAGTGGGGACTTTGGAATTTCATCATCTAATCTTCACATCATAACAACATCAACATAAGATAAGACATAAGCATAGCCTCCATAAGCATCAACCGTACAAGCTTGTACATAAAGTTTCATGACATCCAACAATGCCTCTAAGTCATAGATAGGACGGGGTCCAAGGCATGTCCCCCACTCACCCTCATCATAAAGACCTACAAAACAAATCATAATATAGCATATGTAGATATAAGGTGAACGTTGACCTTGGAATAGCAGACTTACCACAAGCAAACTTCCACAAATTGAATCTAGCCGTGAAGAGGTAGATGAGGAAAGTCTTCAGTCCATACATGGTTATATCATGTATGTTAAAGTACATGTTAGTATGTTTGAATGTATTAAGTGTGCAGGCATACAATGCGTATGAACATGGTAACCTATATTTCAATGTTAGATGACAAGGGCATACACATATATAGAGAAAGAAGCATATTAAAAAAAGTTTCATAATAATATGCCTTAAATCCATAATGTATGAATTCCATAATAAATAAATATAGTGGGGATGGGACCTCTACCAACATATAAGACCATGCAAGCTATTATATGGAAATCCAATGTTCACTCTACACGGAGAAAAGAGTGATCTTCTTTTCAAAGCTAGATCATACTCCTCCTTGCGACACCACACCCATTTTGGAGAAGTAGCCTCACCTTAGAACCACCATTTATTTAGGAGAGAATTTTATATGAACTCAATCATCCACAAAGGGACATAAACATGAACCTATGTTTAGCACGAAGTTATGAGAAAGAGAGTTTATATAAGGACCCTTGGGTCGAGTCTCCACCTCCAATCTCATTCGGTGCTAAGTCATTGTCCCACGAGAATAAATATCCTATACATGCTTGAAATAGGAGCATGAGTCTTTTCAAATCAAAATCAAGCATAGATAGGCTTAAGAATCAAATCATATCTCATAATCCTACATACTTAGATTTAAAAACTAAATCATACTTAAATTCATGATTACAAACATAGGAATAGTTTATTCATACTTGAACATCATGGTGAATAAACACATATAATTGCTTACAGTCATATCAGAGACATTATGTGATTACATTTCTTGTCATAAACATACTTTCCTTGAAATCATAGTCATAATCATAATTGGGTAATAATCTATATATTAAATCTCCAAAAAATAAATCTTATTTGTGCATGGTTTTTCTATGAGGAATGAAGGAATAACATGGGTACTTGAAATTCATACTCAAAGCATATTGATAAGATAAAATCATACTTAATTCATAAAGAAATCAACAATTGAAAAATAATTGAAATTACCAATGCCTAAATTCATCATGAAAAGGACATGCATATACAATTAAAATAAAATCCATGTAAATTGACATAATAAGATATAAATCATGCTAAAATCATCAATTGACATCAACCCATAACTTTATTTCATCAAATTGAAGCTAAATCACAAAATCTACTTGTAATTCATACTTAGAAATCATAAAATTGAAGAAATAGATTTTTGAGGCTTGATGTTTGAAAGGTAATTATGAATGAAACCACACATACGTTGCTTGAATTAGAGAGATTGAGATGAGATAGAATTTAACTTGAAAGCACACTTGAGATGTTAGATTGAATCTTCAAGATTTGGGCTTGAATGATGTTTTAAGACTTGAGTTTTAGACACTAAGTGTTGAAAAATTTAAATGAAGTTTATGGAATGGCTAAGGAATGCTTTAAGGGAGTATTATAGTCATAAAATGTGCCTTACAGTGATAGGGAAGGGAGACAAGACCCCTATACCCATTTGGGAATTGAAACGACCCCAAAAAGGTGCCAAAAAACGTGCCTTGGAATGCCCAAAATTTTGATTTCCTTATATCTAAAATTTTGTTATTTAATAAAACCGACTTCATATTTGTGATCAAGAGGTCCGAATTAGGTGACAAAAGGTCTAACCTAGATTTAAGAGCGAAAGAATAACAACTATAATTTTTTAGTGATAATTTCCAGTGAGCAGTTCATGACGCCTCTGCGATACGCCTTGGACGCACCTTAGTTCAAATCCCAATCCATGACCTCTTCGTGACATAGAGATGTTTTTTTCACCTGGCAGTTTTTCAAGTGCGGTCCAAAATATTCTAAGTGTTGGGCCCAACTTTCCCAAACATGTTTTTACTTATATTTAGTCAAATGTCACCCTTATATCATGCTAAACATTTCCCAATACTCCCCAAAACACTTAGCCATATTTTCACTCCAAATTCCAAGACTCAAACCCCTCACCTGGATTTAAGAATTCTCTTCAAGCTTCAAGTCTCCATTGTCAACCTTTACCAAGAACTTCTCTGAAGCTAAGGTATGTGGTGTTGAACCATTAGGTTCTTCCACACATGGTGCCTAAACCCTCTTTTACTTAATAATGCATGATTTGAAGTTGATTTTACATATGGGTCTTGTATATTTAGAAATTTACTTTACAGTGATTTTAGTTCATGAAAGTATGGTTGTTTTAGTATCTTTTGAGCTCTAAATCTTGGATCTAATATTAAATTTGATGATGGGTTTTAATGTGAATGTCTTGGGGGTGTTGCAAGGTGTTGATTGATGGTTTTACTATAGATGTTCTTGCATGATTTCATCTATAAATTGCATGGTCTTTTACCCTCATTACACCCCCCAAGGTGTTTGATAAAATGTTCGGTTATGGTTTCTTGAGGAAATGAAGGTTTGAAGCATGAGATATGATATGAATGATGTTATGATGATGAAAATATCTTATTTAAATGATATGATTGATGTTTTAATGATGAAGTGAGCTTATGCATATGATGAACTCTATATAAAGTGTTGCATTAGACCATGACCCGATCCGGGGGGACAAGAGCTCGGATAACCTAGATGAGGGTTTATACGCATCCACCTCAATGATAGGGCAACATAATCACCAATCTAGATGGGGGTTCATACTCATCCACCTCGGTGGTAGGGCGGCATAATCACCATCCTAGATGGGGGTTCATACTCATCCACCTAAGTGATAGGGCGACATCATCACTAACACCAAGGGGTTCATACCTTGAAAATCTAGCTTAGTCTCTTCGACATGATATTTTATATTACAATGAGTTACTTAAAATATGTTTTACTTATGCATTACTCATAAATTCCATATTGTTATACCATGCCTATTCTCTAATGCATGCATTTTGAGTATAATGACTTTCTATTATTGCATTGCACCCCACAAACTTAGTACAGTCAAATGTACTGACGCATACTCTTGCCTACATGATATCACCATGTAGGAACCAGTGCCCGAGTTGATCATCATCCTCCTCCACGTGGCTAGAAGGTGTTATTCCAAGCTTGTTGGTGAGTCCTTTATTTCGGGGACTTTGGTTTATGTTTTCCTCTTATCTATGTATTGAGACACTACCTTATGTTCTACTTTACTTTGAAGGTGAGCCTAGTTACTCTGTCTTGGCCTCGCTCTATTTATGTAATTAGAGGTGTTTGTTGGACGAGTTATGTATTTATGGTATGAGCCACAATTCCTTATTTCTTGATGTTAATGTGTTGCAAAGTTTTCCGGTAGACCCAATGCCCCATTATATTCTACATGCCTTTAATATGCTTCCGTAACTAGGGGTGTGTAACGACAATTTAAGAGGCTTGTTTGGAGGTCCTCCAGGTTCCCCTTTCACCATATCACATCACCAGGACCTAGACTTAGGTCATGACAAACTTGATATAAAAGCACTAGGTTGATAGATCCTCGGAATCCAATATACTATGTCGATTAGAGTCCTATTCATGGTTGTGAAGCGCGCCATGACTATGAATAGAAGGTTCTGAGTCGTTCTAGGAAATGTTTCCCTTCTTCATGTCCTAAGTTGTTCCATATAGTGGTGATAAGTATTCCCCTTAATGATTGTTCTATGCTGGATCATGCTGAATACTAGAGGAAGACGGGGCTAAACTCCCAAGGAGCAACCAACCAATGGTGAGCTCCGGGATGCCCTTATTATACTTGCCTAAGTGGTGGCCAACCAAGGCCAACAAAGGGCCCAAGCCCCTCATGCTACTACCTTGGGAGATAGGGTAAGATATTTCATATGGATGAATCCTCTTGTTTTCCATGGGTCAAAGGTGGATGAAGATCCACAAGAGTTCATTGATGAAGTCCATAAAATCTTGTCTATCATGGGTGTTAGGCCAAATGATAAAGCAGAGTTAGCGGCGTACCAACTAAAGGGGATGGCCCAAATTTGGTTTGATCAATAGAAAAGTGAGAAAGGTAATGGCTATGTGGTGCTTTGGGAGGAATTTAAATTGGCCTTCCTTGATCGATTTTTCCCTCTTTAGCTTAGGGAGGCAAAGTTGGTTGAGTTTATGAACTTGAAACAAGGTGGTATGAGTGTGAGGGTATATGCCCTCAAATTTAATCAACTTTCAAAGTATGCTCCTCACTTGGTGGCCAATTCTAGGTCAAGGATGAATAAGTTTGTTGTGGGGGTTTTTGACTTGGTAAGTGAAGAATGCCAGTCCGCCTTGCTTATTAGTGACATGGACTTGGCTTGGTTGATGACATATGCTGAGCAAATGGAAGAAGAGAATTGAGAAAAAGAAGGGGCCATGAGGCCAAGACGGGCCATTTTGAGGGCAAGTTCCCCAAGGGTGTTAGACTTGCACAAGGCCAAAGGCCTCCTCATGCTATAAATAGGGGGCTTGCTAATGACTTCCCTAGGCCTCAAGATATGGTTGGTGTGGCTCCTAATGATGTGTGTACTACATATGGGAAGGGTCATAACGACCCATGTTTTAAGGGTTCCAATGCTTGTTTTGAATTTGGGGACCTTAGTCACAAGAGGATTGATTATCCTAGGAACCGTGGTAAGGTTCAGGGTGCTAATATGGTTCTATTGGGTAGGGGTGGTCCTCAAGGTAGTGCCCCAAGGCACAATCAATTCTATGCTCTACAAGGATTCAAGAGGTTGGTGAGGTCCCCGATGTTGTTACTAATATGTTGAAAATCTTTTATCTTAATGTACATGCTTTGATTAACCTGTATGCCACCATTTCCTTTGTTACCCATTTTGTTGCTAAAAAGTTCCATATTGAGTTGGAGTTATTACATAAGTCTTATGATGTTTCTACTCCTATTGGTGCATCTATTATTGCTAGATGGGTCTATAGAAAATGTCCAGTTTGCATGTTGCATAAAATCCTACCTTGTGATCTTGTTGAATTAGATATGGTTGATTTTGACGTTATTCTTGGGATTGATTGGTTGCATGCATACTATGCTTCTATAGGGTCAGGTTTCAATTTCCAAAAGAACCTGTCCTTTAGTGAGAAAGTCGTGATGTGGTAGTGAGGGGTAGGTTCATCTAATTTATTAAAGCCCATAGGTTAATTTCCAAGTATTGTTTGTATCATCTTGTGAGAGTCAAAGATGTGGAGTACTAAGTCCCTTCTATTAAGTAGATTCTGGTTGTAAGTGAGTTTCTCGATGTCTTCCCAAATGACTTTCCCGGTGTTTCTCCCGAAAGATGAGATAAATTTTTGCATAGATCTCCTTTCGGACACTCAACCTATCTCCATTTCCCCTTATCGTATGGCCCTGCTGGAGTTGAAGGAGTTAAAGGAACAATTGAAAGATTTGTTGGAAAAAGGGTTTACTAGACATAGCCAATCCCCTTGGGGTGCACCGGTGTTGTTCGTAAAGAAGAAGGATAGGTCACTTAGAATGTGCATGGACTACAGGAAACTTAATAGGGTCACTATACAGAATAGATATCCTCTTCTGAAGATTGATGACTTGTTTGATCAATAGCAAGGGGTTAGCTTTTTCTTAAAGATTGATCTTCGGTCCGGTTACCTTCAAGTGAGGGTGAGGGAGTGTGATATCCTTAAGATGGCCTTCCAGACTAGATGTAGGCATGATGAATTTATGGTGATGTCCTTTTGGTTGACTAATACCGGCTATCTTCAAGGACTTAATGAATAGAGTCCTCAAATCTTACCTTGATTCCTTCGTTGTGCTTCTTATTGATGATATATTGATCTACTCCTATAGTAGGGAAGAGCATATGGGCCATTTTAGGGTTGTGTTGCAAAGATTCAGGGAGGAGAGATTGTATGCTAAATATGACATGTGTGAATTTTGGTTGAAGGAGGTCGCATTCTTGGGTCATGTGGTGTCGGGGGATAGTATGAAAGTGGATCCTAAGAAAACTGATGTGATTAGGAATTGGCCTAGACCATTGACCCCATTATATATTACGAGTTTCTTGGGCCTTGTGGGTTACTATAGAAGTTCTGTCAATGAGTTCTCCTCCATTGCTTCTCCTATGAAAAAATTGACTCAAAAAAAGGTGAAGTTTTTATGGACCGATGAATATGAGAAAATCCAAACATTGAAAGATAGACTTGTGTCCGCGCTTATATTGTCACTACCAGATGGGCTTGAGGGTTTTATTGTATATCATGATGCGTCTAGAGTTAGTTTGGGGTGTGTACTGATGCAAAATAGTAAGGTCATATCCTATGCTTCTTGGCAAGTAAAAGCGCATGAAAGGAACTACCTTACCCATGATCTTGAACTAGCCGCCGTGGTGTTTGCATTAAAGATTTAGGGTCACTATTTATATGGGGTGCATGTTGATGTCTTCACTGATCATAAAAACCCTCAATATATCTTCACTCAAAAGGATCTAAACTTGAGAAAAGAAGGTGCCTAGAACTCCTCAAAGACTATGAAAAGTGTGTGTGCATTATCATCCGGTTAAGGCCGATATTGTAGTAGATGCATTGAGTCGGGTGTCTATAGGCATCCTAGCTCATGTGGATGGTGGTGGAAGGGATATGGCCAGGGAGGTGCACAAATTTGCTAGATTGGGGGTGAGGTTGGAAGATGTGGGTAATGGTGTTGTTGTTGTCAATGGTTCCAAATCTTCTTTGGTGGATGAGGTGATAGCAAAACATGATCTAGACTCCTCCTTGTTTGAGTTGAAGGCCTTTATGAAAGAGGACAAGATAGAGGTTTTCTCCCAAGGGGGAGATAGGGCCCTTAGATATCAAGGTAGGTTGTGTGTGGCATGTATTGATGGTTTGAGGGAGAGAATTCTTGATAAAGCCTATAATTCCTCGTATTCTATCCACCCTAGTTCCACCAAAATGTATAAAGACTTGAGGGATGTGTATTGGTGGGGAGGCATGAAGAGGGGTATTGCT
>JAOTQR010077911.1:0-11740 GCA_025774065.1 Solanum ossicruentum | reverse complement strand
TAAAATTTATGATATAAATAAATTATAAATATTTATGTGGTTAAAAAATATTTTATTAAAAATAAAATAAGTATTTTAAAGTTAATTATTACTAAATATAAAAATATATTAATTTTTTAAAAAAATTATTAAAAAAATAAGTTATATAAAGTGAAATAAAGAAGGTATTATGTTTATCCACAAATTTTATAGCAAATTATGAAGTCTGTACATTTTTTATCCAACAAAACTAGATTAGTGAGTTATTATGCTTTTTTCAAAAAATTATTATTTTTAATTAATTCGACGAATCATTTTTCTAATTTACAGATACCTCATTGAATCAAGTCTTTTCTCTTTCTTCAAATAATTAAGTAATTTTATCCACAAAAATTGTGTAAAACTTTATAAAATTATTATAAAACTATATCTTAAAAAATTGATTTCATATGTTCGAAATGTCTTCTTTTTTTTTTTGGTTCCTTTCATTGTCGTGGAATTTTCTCATTTTAGCATATTCAATTTTGTCTATAAAATATATATAGTATTTGAATTTTTCTTAAATTATTATTTTATTAAGCAAAGAAAAGGAAAAAATGCGCTGACTTTTCCTTTGTCTGCATTTGTTTTATTGAAACTCTTTTTCCTTCCTTTCCATTGTCGTGGGGTTTTTCTCACTTTAATATATTCAAGTATGTATATGAATTTAAGAATATTTATTGCAATATTTGGGATTTTTTTATTTAATTTTAAATATTAATTAAGGGACAATAAAAATTAATATATATGCGTGTGTGCATATAGAAGTAGTTGGCCTCATTTTTCTTTTGTCACAGCTAAGCTGTAGGAATATTTACATTATATTATATTATAAACTTTACATTTTTATATTATATAGATATAAAAGACCATAATTTTCAATTGCAATCCAGGCAAAGATTTAGTCCAAAATTTAATATTGGAATGTAGGCAGTCATTTTATTTTTTAAAAGTGTCAATTCGAGTTGCCCTTTTAATGAATGTCTTAATGGAAGTTCCAATATTGACTTCTGATCCAACATCCCTACCTAAAGAGGTATTGACTTTTTCAGGATAGGTAGACGATATAAAATTATGATATGAAATTATATGAGATAAAAGTAAAAATGAATTCAAAATTCAAAAACTATGAGTATCATATCGTACGTCTAAATAAGATAAGCAAGTCGATTACTTTGATTTTAGATTAAAATTTAATTTATTACTTTTTGAATTTTTATAAATAAATTGATCAAATATACATATGTAGTAATGCTTCTGTTCAGCTATTTCAATATTAAAGATATATACATAAATAATTTTCTTTTTTTTAAAAATAAAAAAGAGACTTTATCCCTTAAAACTTTGAGAAAACAATAGATTTTTCATCTTAAAAGTTTAAATTTGTATAATCATCTACCATGTAATTGAGGAAAATAAATAAGAAATTATATCTTTAAATACAATCATCTTTACTTGGCACAAACGTTAGTAAAAGATCGAAAAAACCTTTAAAATACTTTTTTTACAAAAAATAATACTTAAATATTTTTATTAGTATGTATGTGATGCTCAGTGTTTAATACTGATCATTAATTATGACTGTATGGTGTCCGCTGCATGGTACAACACCCACACGTCACAACCTGAGAGCTGTGTGTTTCATGGTGCGTGTGGCAGGCTGTGAACAAAGTAATATATAACTAATATCGACATTTTGAAAAAAAAAAATCTTGAAACATGTGTTCAAGGCACATTTGGAAAGGAGCAGAGAAAAGCTACTGGAATCTCAGTTTTTGGACTCTTTCTTCGCCGATTAATTTTTATTTTTCTTAATTATAAGAATTGATATGGATATCTGATTTTGAGCTTGTATTTTACATCATGATTGCCAATTATCTGTTTGTCAAAATTTCTGTTCAGGATTCGATGATTTTCTTACAGGAAAGAAGACTATTTATGCAAAGTATCTTCTATCAACTTTTGTGTGTTTGTATGATATACTCGCTTATAACATTTAGAACTTGAAAAGTTTCTGTTGGGAGGAGGATATTTGATAGGAGGAGAAAATTAGAGAGATTTTGTATGAGAAGAGAATTTTTATTACTCAAATATTTTCTTATTTTTTGCTTGATATAAAATGAGAGAATGACACCTCTATTTATAGTAGTGTCATTATACATTCAATGGCTAGAATTTATTTAATCTAATGGTTAATAATGATTTTCTAGAAAACTTCACAAAAAATATTCCAACCTAACCATTGCTAGAGAAATATAGAATTCTCTAGATTTTTACTACCTAGTAGATATTTTTACTTCTTCTAGAAATTGGGCTAATAATATATTTGGGTTAACTAATTAAATTTTGGGTTAGTTAATTAAGTCCCAAACAATTGGGCCAAATTAAGTTTAATATCCAATATCCCCCCCCCCCCTCCAAACTTGATTTTGCAACCCCAAGCATTCTTCTCATCTTGACGAAGTCTTTAGCCTTCAGTGATTTGGTGAAGATATTTGCGGCTTGCTCTTCTAACTTCACGTACTCTACTTGTACCTCCTTTCTTGTAATACATTCTCTTACGTAGTGATACCGTGTATCGATATGTTTGCTTCTATCATGGAAGACAGGATTCTTTGCCAATGCCATGCTGACTTGTTATCTATATAAATATTGGTTGACTTATCTTGTTGCATATTTAGTTCCTTTAGTAAGTTCCTGAGCCAGATGGCATGGCAGACCCACGATGTAGCTGTAACATACTCTCACAGGTCGAGAGGGTGATTATGGGTTGCTTCTTTGACATCCAAGTGAAGTCAGTATTACCCATAAAGAAGAGAAATCCAGTAGTACTTTTTCGATCATTTGTCTCCGGTCCAATCACTATCACTATATCCAACGAGTTTATAATTATATGATGATAAATAGAACAAACCAAAATTCACCGTACCTTTGATATACCGTAGGATTCTCTTTGCAGCCTTCAATTGTGTGATTGTTGGATTCTCCATATAGCGACTGATATATCCAACAGCAAAGAGAATATCGGGTCTTGTGCATATGCCAACTAGGCTCTTGAAAAAATTTGGATCCATCTTTTCTTCTTCACCATGCTTGGACATCTTGACTTCGCATTCCATTGGGGTACAAATAGGCTTTGAATTGTCCATCTTGAATTTCTTCAAATCTCTTTTGCATAGCCTTCTTAAGTGTTGAAAATTCCTTCTTCTGTTTGTTTGATTTCAATACCAAGATAGTATGTCATTACTCCAATGTCGGTCATTTCGAACTCTTTTTTCATCTTCAAACATTCTTGGATTTGTTGCCCGTGAAGATTAGAGAACCTAATCACTGCTAGAGAAATATAGAATTCTCTAGATTTTTACTACCTAGTAGATATTTTTACTTCTTCTAGAAATTGGGTTAGTATTATATTTGGACTAACTAATTAAATTTTGGACTAGTTAATTAAATCCCAAACAATTGAGTTAAATCAAGTTTAATATCCAATAGTTTCATCCTCTACTTCTTAAGTAGAAAAGAAGCAAAAAGGCTTACCATTCATCTGACATTGATTTACATGGCATATAGAATAGTGCTAAGTGAAATGATATCATTACATTGCACTCATTTGTATGGTTGTTCTCTTCTCTCTAAATCATACTGCTTCCTCCTTCTGTACAAGGTGAAAATGACTAACTCAAAAAATTTATTATATTTAGCTAGACTTATTCTGTACCTGTAATATAACACTACAAGGGGATCCAACCCTGCCATTTTTAGGATGACATGTCAAAGCAAGAAATTAGCACCATTATGTTTGGAAAAAAGCAAACAATGATTGCGCTCTTCTTGAACAAAGAATCAAAAAAGGTTATGGAAGTTTTGACACTCCATATAGGAACATGTGCATTTGTTATTCTCAGGGGTACATATGACATGACAAAGATGTTTGTTTTGTAATGTGGAGTGTCAAAAGTTTCATTTGCCTTTAATAATTCATTTAGCGTTCATCTAATTTTTTTCTCACTTGCTTGTGTGGATAGTTTTACAAAACATTAATAATTTAAAATTTTTAAAAAATTATATTAAAATTTATCTATATCATATAAATTGAAATAAGAAAATAACAAATATTGGGGCTTGTGTTAGACAGCGAGAAGCTTGGACTAACTCATGGTCATACCTATCCCTCAGTTGCCTCTTCTTTTGCCACGTATAAGCTGCTCATACAGCCAACTGCTCGACATATTTGCTTAAGCAGTTTGAGAGTACATGGGTAATTATGAATACTTCTTCTGTTATAATTAAACCAAGACATTGATGTATATTATTAAATAAATTTCTGATGCGCTCTCAAAACTTTATGTGTACAATATAAATTAATTTTCTATAAGTCTCAATAATTAATAGTTTAAGATATTAAATCGAAACTAAAAGTGAATTTATATTGAATTCATACTCATATGAAGTATCGTAACTAGTATAAAATACACAAAACACTCATATCAATTAGAGGGTAATACATAATTTATTTCTAGAGGACAGCCACAAGCCACATTTTTGTCAAATGTCACATGGCACTTTCCCAGCTAAAGAAATTATTTTTAAATTTAAAAAGAAAAAGGAGACTTTGATCACATCAACTTTAATTTCACACTTTGAGGTGATTGTTATTGAAATTTGGAATTATCATTGGACCAATCGTTTGTGGAATTCATTAATTTTGATGAAAATTTTATATTTATTTCAAAAAAATTATTAAAATTATAGTATAAAAACCAATGATATTTATATAGTAAAAATTAGAAGAGACTGTAGTGACAAGATTCAACCTTGAGCACATTGAGCAAGTACGAGAAATTGATCCCCTCAAATAGTGTTAATTATTAGTAAAATGTTTTCAAATAAAAGAAATATAATATTTTATTAACTTGAAAAACAAAAAGAAAAATGTTTGTGACCACAAGAGAATATTGATGTAAAAGGCAAGTCATGGTGTTCTCTTCCTTCTCCAAAAATCCATTTAGCTCGTTTATTTCCATCACAGGGAACAGCCCAATGTTGACACCACGCATTGTAGACCAATCATTGACTTATCATACTAAAATATTTTTACACCAAATCATGCAAATCAAAATGGACTAATTAGCGCCATGAATAGTCAACAAACCATGAGCTCTAGCAATTGCTCTCTTTTACATATGAGCTTAGCACATGGAAAAACCAAAGGAACCAGACAGTCGCGCCTCACTTACAAATTTAAAACAATTTGTACTCTGGAAAACAGACCATAGTATACAACACTAGCAGCCTACAAGGCAAAAACTATGCCAACATTAAACACTAGTATCTTGAGACATTCTGTAGTATCTCCATACTGTACCACTGCTGAACAGAACTTACATAGGTGTTTTAAGTACACAACACTAGCTGTATGAAGAAAAAGCCAAATTATATCATACTTTCCCAGGCCAGTACGAGATCAACAAGATTCTTGCTAGCTCTCCGACATCAGTGACTCTTGATCCTAGCAAGCCCGCCATTCTCAGTAACCATCTGTGCATAGATGTCCACACCATTTACCTTATGAGCCTCTCCAACCCTCAGAATACTGTGGAGCCCCTGGAAACAAGAGACTTTTCTACCGTAACCTTCACATAGAAGGCCCTGAGTAAGTACTGCAACTGAACCATGATCTACCAAGTGTCTGAACAATGCCAAATAAACATATATTTGAGGCCTTCCAAAATCAGATTAGTAAAACACACAAACCACATCATAGAATTAATACTAATGGCCATGCAAAAATCAAAACCAATTTAGTACCAAAAATGGCGTCTAATTTCGCTAGAAGTCATGATCACAACACTAAAGATAGCTACTTGGAGTATCACAGTTTACAATAAATCTCAATCACATGGATATACAAACAGGGAACAAGCCAATTATTGGTATACATACATATTGTTAAATCTTGAGCTAATTATTTAAACAAATATGTAGTGCAACGTTTCAATGATACAACACACCTGCACACAAATATTCATGTAACTATAGACACACAAAGAGGACATTAAACAGACATATAATTAAACTACAGCACGCTTATCAAGAAACTGAAAGAATATCAAAAAGAAGATTGTACATAATCTGCTGGTGAGATCCTCTCCGAGCAGCAATTGAGATGGCATACATAGCCTCATCTTTGGTATCACCAACCTCTTGGTTCATAGAAATATGAATAATAGAAGGGAAGATAGCTGCATTAACTATTCTCTGTTTCGAAGAATAAGGTCAGAGAAATTTTATTGATAAATCCATATTAAATGTGGATTAAATCTTAAATTCATGATATAGTGACTAGTCAAATTATTAGTTGATCTTAAATTCATTATACATTGACAAGTCAAATTATTGGTTAATGAGGTTGGATTAATATTTAAGTTAAAATTTTATGACTTAAATAAAATCAAAATTATATTTGGGTCAGTCCATTAAGTTGACAAGATGAGTCCAACTCATATCCCTCAAGCCCAAGGTCTTCTAAAATTAATTGAAGATCAACATACTCCTAAACCCTAACTTACAACTATATAAAAGAGTCTTCATAAGACAAAGAAAAAGAGAAAAAGAAGAAGAAGAGGAGGAACAAGAAGGAGAGAAATACATAAAAAGGTTCTGCTCTTCAAGGTGATCTGCAAATCTTCTACATATAAAAGAGTTTTGTCTCCAAGTTGTAAGCCGCAAGTTCCCATATTTTTGTGATTGTCATTAAACCTTGGCTCCGCATTCGTAGTGAAGTTTCAACAAGTATTTCTTCCATTCAAGAACAAAGCGCTCTTGAGTTGATGATTGTGAGGAGAAGAATCAGAGTACTACATCTTTTTTTTAGATTTTTATAAAGATTGAAATTTTTTTTGCACAAATTCTTGAAATACAAATATTGTTGTTTGTCTCTACATTTCTTTTCTTGATTTATTATTTTTCAAGAAGGAAACTTAGTCGCTTGTAAATTGGCATGCCCAGTGGGACAATCTTTATATCTCATCTCTTCTCCTTAAAAAAACAAAAATTCAAGAACACTGAGACGACTTCCAAAAAGGTCAACTCGAAATTCGCATTCGTAAAAAAAAACTATTGAGTCCAAATTCTGATCCATTTAAAATTACAAGAAAATTATCGATACAGTCGCAATGAACATAGACTTTAAATCCATGTTTTTGAGGATATTGACTCCGTAAATGCCTTGAAAATTGCCATGAAGATTGTGGCCCAAATCAGGAGTAAAATCGAAATGTTGGGACAACATGCACTTCAAGTGCTACCTAAATCATCTCCTGTTTATTTTTTGCCCTCTCCAAAAGAAGAGGTATCCTCTCCGTATGTTCTAGAAAAGGGAAAGACATCGCTAGATAGTAGAAAGAGCGTTGGATCGACTAAGACTATCACAGAATGACGTCGTCAGTCTAATGATCCCTTCGTGCATGAAGATGATGATGTCTTAACCACTAGATTTGCTATGATCATCCCTTATGTTACTTCTCAATCCAAATATATCCTAGCAATGTTCCGCACTATTCTTCATCCTATATGGTGGATGTGCAAGCGATGTTAATTGAAACTTTCACTATAGAAGAACAACTTGCGCATTTGACGAAAACGGTTGAAGGCATGTCAAAACACATCAAAGGTCAAGAAGCCCAAATTACTAAGTTGAAAAATATGATAGAGAATATGAAGAAGGGAGAATCCACTCATTTATGTACGGAGCTTCATGAAACACAAGAGGAAAGAGAGTCTTTCACAAAACAAGAAACAACGGTCAAGGAATTTCAAGTGTCTGCTGAAGGCCTAATTCCCATTGACCAATTGAAAGACTTCATCATGAAGACCATCAAAGATAAGTCAAAGCCTATATCTAAATCTCCACTCATATATGTAAAGTCGTATTCTCAAAGAATTGATAACCTAAAGATACATGCTGGTTATCACCTCCTAAGCTGCAACAATTTGACAGCAAGGGAAATCTGAAACAATATGTAGCACACTTTGTTGAAATTTGCAATAATGCTGGAACATATGATGATCATCTTGTTAAGAAGTTTGTTCGATCACTTATAGGAATTGCTTTCGACTAGTACATACATCTTGAACCTGGTTCCATGGATAGCTGGGAGCAGATGGAGCAGCAATTTCTTAAGCGTTTTTATAGCACAAAACGTGTTGTAAGCATGTAGTTTACCAATGTCTGCCAAAGGGATAATAAGTAAGTCATTGACTTCACTAATCACTAGAGGAGCTTGAGCCTTAACTGCAAAGATCTCCTTAGCGAAACTTCTGGGATCGAAATATCCATCCAATGTATGCATTGGAATCTTCGCTGCAAGGTATAAAGCCTAAAACATTTGAAGAACTAGCAACTCGTGCTCATGATATGGAATTGAGTATCGCCACAGATAGAGATCAAGGATTACTCTATTTTGAAGCTCACGAAGAAAATATACATGATAGTGAGGATGAGGGCAACCTTTCATCTAAAATTGAAATTGAAGAGTCTATGTAGGTATAAATCCTCTTCGATGCATGAGCATAAAATGCATGTCATGAAGCTCATCAAATTCGAGCTAAGTCTTCAAGTTGTGATGCTTCTAAAATTCGAGCAAAGTTTGACAAATTTGAACTAAGTCTCCATGTTGTGAAGCTCTTCAAATTCAACAAAAATCAACAAGTTTTGAAGTTCATCAAATTCGAGCAAAGTCTTGAAGCCAAATGCTCCTTGACACACAAGCTTAAAATGCATGTCATGAAACTCATCAAATTTGACCTAAGTCTTTAGGTTTAAAGCTCCTCAAATTTGAGCTAATTCTTCAAGAGTGAAGCTCATCAAATTTGATCTAAGTCTTCAAGCTGCAAAAGCTCTATAAAATGAGTTAAATCTTTAAGTTATTCCTCTTGTTCCGCATGAGTTTAAATTTGTATGACCAAAAATAAATTTATTAGGTTTAGAACCTCAAAATAAGTGGTCAAGGCAAATAAAAAAACTCACATGTTTTGCATTGAAGTGTAAAGTAAATATATTTTATTGCTTCAAAAAATTACAAGAGTATTTATACATTAGTAATGATAAGAAAAAAAATTTGACGTGTCACGCATCCTATATAATAGGAAGAAAAAAATGAGATTAGACGCCAAAAGGTGACTTGCCAACTCATTTTAAATGTCTCTATCAAATTTGCATCATTTCTTCATAGAACATCTTCACTTCAAATATTCTCATAGATCGACGCAATTATAAACGAGCCTCTGTCTATAGCATGGGGGGCATATTTTGAAGTTTGATTTGTAAAGTTGATGTATAAGTAGTTATTATTCAAAATTAGGACAGACTACACCAAAATCCCTTTCCTTTCAAAGTCAAAATCCAAGAGAAAGAGACACAAAATGTAGTTTATCATCAAAGCCTCAACTACAGAGAAAGAGATACAAAATGTAATTTATCATCAAAGCCGCAACTACAGAAAAACAGGCACATAATGTTGTTCATCACCAAAGCTATAACTACAGAGAAAGAGACATGCAATGCAGTTCATCGCTAAAGCCGTAACTACAGAGGAAGAAACACACAATGTTTTCATCACCAAAGCTGCAACTAAGGCATACAATGCGATTCATTGCTAAAGATGCAACTCTGAAAAAAAAGGATGCACCAAGTGTGTTTGTCACCACCAAAGCCACAATTGCTTGAACAATGCATTAAGTGTGGCTCGTTGACAAAACTGCGACTATAAATCAAGATGCACCAAGTGGTTTCTTATCAATTTTGGATTACCCTCATATTTTTTTAGTTTGATATTGAGAGTGTTTGCAGTCTATTGTTAATCTATACAAAAAATAAATAAAAGGAGTGATGTGTCTTACGGTGCGAATAACACTAAGCTTCAAATCAACATGGTAAAAAGTGTGACATGTGTTGTAGCACATGATGACTATGGTCCTACTGGCTTAAAGATTTTGTATTTTTCTCCCCCCATATGGATAATAGCAGAAGTCTCAGTCAATACGGTAATCAATATGTGGCTCTTCGACGAAACACAAAGAAGTGAATTCATGAATGTTGTTCAAAGTCACACCAAAATTGATTATGTAGCTAACTTTTCAAAAAACTAATTTTGGTCCTTTGATAAGGAATTTGGCTTTAATCTTTGGTGATGCTGTAGATATTGAAGTCTATGTTCTATAGAATTAAGTTGTTCGCCATTTGGATGCTCCTACACCAAGATACACACTTTTTGATGAGACTCCATAAGCTGTAAAAAAATAGATCTGGACAAGCAAAATAAAAAATTGATTCCCAATTTCGACGTTAATCTTTGGAGATATTGTAGATTTATGAGTCTAGATTCTGAAAAATCAAACGGATCATGATTTTGATATTTCTATAATAAGATATGAATTTTCTACCGCAGGTGTGCTAAGCTGGAAAAAAAGTGATAAAAATTAGAAGATAAATATCACCTAATGGAGATGGATCTGATCGAGCTTGACGATACCTCAAAATGATAATTAGCCTTCATGGGAGTATGGATATTTGTAGATATCAAAAGTACATAAATTATATTCCTACAAATTACGAAAAACTCGTAATTAAAATCAAATCATAGTAAAAATTCCATAGGAACCAAGTTATGGAAAATTCCATAGGATTCCAATTGTGGAAAATTCCACAGGATTCAAGTTATGAAAAATTCCACTGGATTCAAATTATGAAAGATTACATAGGAATCAAGTTATGAAAAATTTCATTGGAGTCAATTTATGGAAAATCTCCATTGAATCAAATATGAAAGTTTTGAAAGATTTTCTAGGAAAAAGAATATATTTAATTCATGAATACCTCAAGCCTTGTCTTTAAATGTACAACAAGTCAAGGACTTCGACAAGCCTTGAAGTAGGGGACATTTGTAGAAAGAGAAATTTTATTGATCAATCCATATTAAATGTGGATTAAATCTTTAAATTCAAGATACATTGACCGAGTCAAATTATTGATTGATGAGGTAGAATTGATACTTAAGTTAAAATTTTATAATTTAAATAAAATTCAAATTATATTTGGGTCAGTCTATTAAGTTGACAAGATGAGCCCAACTCATATTCTTCAAGTCCAAGGTCTTCTAAAATTAATTGAAGACCAAAATACCCTAAAACCCTAACTTACAACTATATAAAGGGGTCTTCATAAGACAAAGAAAAAGAGAAAAAGAAGAAGAAGAGAAATACATAGAAAAGTTCAGCTCTTCAGTGGTGATCTGCAAGTCTTCCGCATACAAAAGAGTTTTGTCTCCAAATTGTAAGCCGCAAGTTCTCATTGTAATTGTGATTAAAGCTTGGTTCCGCATTCGTAGTAAAGTTTCAACAAGTATTTCTTCGATTCAAGAACAAAGAAAAACTCTTGAGTTGATGGTCGTGAGGAGAAGAATCAGAGGATTACATCTTTTTTTTTTTAGATTTTTATAAAGATTGTAATTTTAGCACAAATTCTTGAAATACAAATATTGTTGTTTGCCTCTATCTTTTTTTTCTTGATTTATTATTTTTCAAGAACGAAACTTAGTTGCTATAGAATATCTCAAATATTGCACATGTCAGGAAATGAACCTGGATTTTGTTAGGCAGATTGAATAACGATTCAACCCGATTTAAGCACTTGCGGAATTATAATTGGACAGAAAAATAAATA
>JAOTQR010077910.1:0-11742 GCA_025774065.1 Solanum ossicruentum | reverse complement strand
ATAAGTTGAGGGATCAAACATGATTATTATTTTACCCTCATTATCAAGTTCAAGTAAGTTTACTAGAAGAGGTCAAGCATTTGAATGAGCTACTCACGTCATGTGATCATTTCTCTTACAAGTTGTTCATGTTATGATTGAAGTATGATTATTTCAAGTATTCTGTGGGACTAGACTTAGCATCGATTGAGGTTTAATATGAGGGCTCGACTCCAGGGGTCCTTATATAAAGTCTTTACCCTCTAAAATATGCGCCACCATAGGATATATTATTCTTCCTAAATGGGTTTTGCTAGTGGATCCATCTAGTTTCATGTTATCATGTATGGTTTGCCTCGGGAAGTAGACCACATTTGGGAAGGGGGGAGGGCTATCATGCCTTGGATTCCAAGTAGTAGCTCGCTTGGTCTATGCCGGTTAAGGTCTCCTCCCATATATGTATAATAAATTATGAAAGTTGAATGTTTTACATGCATGTTTTATTACAAGCATTGCCCATGCATGTCATTTTGTCCTTTAATAAATTCAATTTGAAAATAAAAGCTAGACAGGAGAGCTTGCCATCTAGCAAAAATTTGTTTTGAAACCAAATTTTTTACCTCCTTTTGTAAAATCTCTTTGGGAAATTTATAATCAACTCTAAGTAAAAATTCTTTGTTCACCAAATCATCTTGAAATTTGGTGATACATAGAACTATAGAGAGTACTTCTTTTTTAATAGTGCTATAATTCTTTTGGGTAGAGTTCCAAACTCCGGAAGTAAACCTCACAAGCCGCTCACAACTATCAGGGTTAATACATTGCTTAAGAATACCTCCATAGCCTATGTCAGAGGCATCAGTCTCTACAATCATAAAGGCTTCAGGATTGGAAATCCCTAAACAAGGAAGATTTTTGAAACTCTTAATTCTCCTGACACTACAGGTTTGCTCTTCACTCCAAGGGGAAGGATTCTTCCTAAGTCTCTTATACAAAGGTTCACAGACTAGTCTAATGTTAGGGATAACATCTGCTAAGTAATTAAGGCTACCTAAGAACTTCTAAAGTTGAGTTTTATCCTTGATTTCATCCGTAAACTTATTAGAGAACTCTATGGCTCTGCAAATAAGCTTATGACTTCCTTGATAAAGGTCATGACCCAACAATCTAATAGAAGATTGGAAAAGTTTAATCTTCTTCCCACTAACTACCAAACCATTGTTTTTAACAACATTAAGGAAGGTGTTTAAGTGTTTAAAATGAGAATCTATGTCCTCAGAAAATATAAGCACATCATCAAAATAAACAATTGGCATATAACTGTAAGGATTAAAAAAGTTATTCATGATATTCTGAAATTTAGAAGGGGCATTTTTTAATCCAAAGGGCATCACATTCCATTCATAATGGCCAAAAGGTACATTAAAAGCAGTTTTGTATCTATCTTTTTCGGCAATTTGAATTTGCCAAAACCTAGATTTCATATCAAACTTGCTATAAAGCTTTGATTTATAAGTTTGTTTTAAATCCCTTTTATTAGGAATCGGATGTCTGATCCATTTTAAGACCGAGTTAAGAGGTTTGTAATTAATAACTAGCCTGGGAGCACCCCTTTCTTTTTCTGCACTATTATTAATGTAGAATGCAGAACAACTCTAGGGAGAGTTAGAGGGGCGAATAATACCATTTTAAGTAAATAATTAATCTCTATTTTACAGACTTCCATCATTTCTTGGTTCATTTGAATTGGTCTAGCCTTGGTAGGAATATCCCGTTCATTAAACCCAGCTATGTATGGAAGCTCAACAAAATACCTTTTTATTTTCCAAAAGGCTATGGACAAATCGGAGCAAATTTCATCTTCAAATTTCATCTTCAAAGGGATTCGATCTTAGTGACCATCCCTGGGGTTTTCAAAATTTGCTTAATTTGCTCAATTTTAATTTCTTCTTTTAAGAAAGAAATATGAGAAAACAACCTATTTAGTTTTAAAATAGTTTTGTCTTTAAGAAAAAAACTTTCTTCTGGGGAAAGGGTTTTAACAAAAGGGAAGAAAACCTTTTGATAAAGGATAGTAGAATGAATGCCATCAAAATCATCTATATAAGGTTTTAGTTGATTTATGAAAGGCAAACCCAAAATGATATCCTCATTTATATTTTCAGTAATAACAAAATCATTTGTTAAACAAATATTATTATTACAAATGTGATCTTTACTGAGTTTATAATTAATACGCATACGTTCTCCTGTGGTAGAGTGTAAACGGGTCGTACTTTCTCTAAGTACTTCAGAGTAATGAGACCTTTAATAATACAATTCTGGTCTGCGCCACTATCAAGCAGTGTAATTTTATTAAGAATTAAGTCTTTTCCTACCACCATTTAATGGAGATACTCTGTCTTAGAGATTTGATGGTAGAGAGGGTAGGATGAGGAGCTTGAAGGGGCTCAGATCCTTCTGTATTTTCACCTGGGAATCCTGATTTTATAAGATGATTAGAGTTAGGAGAAGAAACTGATTTTCCTTTATCATCTTGGGAAGAAACATTTGTAAGGACTTGATCCGCTAGAGAATTCAATTTGACTTTTCCTAGACGAGCCTTGATATCCTTAACTTCTAATTTAAGGGAATTGACTTCTTCACGAAGGTCAGCAACCGAAGGTTCAATAGGTTTATCAAACCTAGATAGGACATGCTTCATGCTAAAAGATTCTACAGACCTAGACGGTTTCGTATCTCTTTGAGAGCTAATGAGGATCTTCTTCAACTTCAACAGATACTTGGCTCGGGATTCACTATCCGTAATATGGTCAATGATATCAAAGAGAACTTCATTAGAATCCTCAGTAATAACCTGAATAGTGTTCTTTGTGCACTCACAAAAAACACTTTCACAAGAGCTTTTTTTGCCAGATGGACTCTCATCAGTCTCATAAGTGACATTGATGTTTACTTTATCACTATATTCGTCTGAAGAAGAGAAGTCCGAAGAAGAATCACTGTCTTGGAGGATAGAAAAGAGTTTTTCTTTAGTATCATCATCCAAACCTAAGAGGTTAATTTTCTTCTTCTTACGAGAAGACTTGCACTGGTTTCACCAAACTTGATTCACCTCCTTCTAAGGCTGCCAAGAAAATGTCTAAGAAGTCCTCCCGTAAGTCTAGAAGACCTAGGCCCGGTACTTCCAAGGACAAGGCAGGCAAACCTAGGAAGAAGTTTAAGAAGCGTCGACCTTCCAATAAGGAGGATGTTTATTGGAACTGTGGAAAATCCGGTCATAGGGACAACTAGTGTAAGTATTCCCGTAAGAAGAAGAAAATCAACCTCTTAGGTTTGGATGATGATACTAAAGAAAAACTCTTTTCTATCCTCCAAGATAGTGATTCTTCTTTGAGCTGCTCTTCTTCAGACGAATATAGCGCTAAAGAAAACATTAATGTCGCTTATGAGACTGATGAGAGTCAATCTGGCAAAGAATGCTCTTGTGAAAGTGTTTTTTGTGAGTGCACAAAGAATACTATTCAGGTTATTACTGAGGATTCTAAAGAAGTTCTCTTTGATATCATTGACCATAATAAGGATAGTGAATCCCTAGCCAAGTATCTGTTGGAGCTGAAGAAGATCCTCATTAGCTCTCAAGGAGATACGAAACCGTCTAGGTATGTAGAACCTTTTAGCATGAAGCATATCCTTTCTAGGTTGATAAACCAGTTGAACCTTCAGTTGTTGATCCGCGTGAAGAAGTCTATTCCCTTAAACGAGAAGTTAAGGATATCAAGGCTCGTCTAGGAAAAGTCAAATTGAATACTCTAGCAGATCAAGTCCTTACAGACGTTTCTTCCCAAGATGATAAAGGAAAATCAGTTTCTTTTCCTAACTCTAATCATCTTATAGAATTGTGATTCCCAGGTGAAAATCCAGAAGGATCTGAGCCCCTTCAAGCGTCTCATCCTACCGTCTCTACCATCAAATCTCTAAGTCAGCATATCCCCATTAAAATGGTGGTAGGCAAAGACTTAGTTCTTAATAAAATTGCACTGCTTGACAATGGCGCATACCGGAACAGTATTGTTAAAGGTCTCATTCGTCTTAAGTACTTAGAAAAAAGTACGACCCGTTTATACTCTACCATAGGAGAACTCATGCATATTAATTATATACTCAGTAAAGCTCACATTTGTAATAATAATATTTGTTTTACAAATGATTTTGTTATTACTGAAAATTTAAATGAGGATATCATTTTGGGTTTGCCTTTCATAAATCAGCTGAAACCTTATGTAGATGATTTTGATGGCATTCATTCTACTATCCTTGATCAAAAGGTTTTCTTCCCCTTTGTTAAAACCCTTTCCCCAGAAGAAAGTTTTTCCTTAAAGACAAAACTATTTTTAAACTAAATTGGTTGTCTACTCATATTTCTTTCTTAAAAGAAGAAATTAAAATTGATCAAATTAAGCAAATTTTGAAAATCCCGGGGATGGTCACTAAGATCGAATCCATTCAAAAGAAATTTGAAGATGAAATTTGCTCTAATTTGCCAACTGCCTTTTGGAAAATAAAAAGATATCTTGTTGAGCTTCCATACATAGCTAGATATAATAAACGGGATATTCCTACCAAGGCTAGACCGATTCAAATGAACCAAGAATTGGTGGATGTATGTAAAACAGAGATTAATCATTTACTTAAAAATGGTATTATTCGCCCCTCTAACTCTCCCTGGAGTTGTTCTGCATTCTACGTTAATAATAGTACAGAAAAAGAAAGGGGTGTTCCCAGTCTATTATTAATTACAAACCTCTTAACTCGGTCTTAAAATGGATCAGACATCCGATTCATAATAAAAGGGATCTTTTAAAATGAACTTATAAAGCAAAGCTTTATAGCAAGTGCGATATGAAATATGGGTTTTAGCAAATTCAAATTGCCGAAAAAGATAGATACAAAACTGCTTTTAATGTACCTTTTGGCCATTATGAATTGAATATGATGCCCTTTGGATTAGAAAATGCCCCATCTGAATTTCAGAATATCATGAATAACGTTTTTAATCCTTAGAGTTATATGTCAATTGTTTATGTTGATGATGTGCTTATATGTTCTGAGGACATAGAATCTCATTTTTAACACTTAAATACCTTCTTTAATGTTGTTTAAAATAATGGTTTGGTGGTTAGTGCGAAGAAGATTAAACTTTTCCAAACTTCTATTACATTTCTGGGTCATGACCTTTATCAAGGAAGTCATAAGCCTATTTGCAGAGCCATAGAGTTCTCTGATAAGTTTTCGGATGAAATCAAGAATAAACCTCAACTTCAGAGGTTCTTAGGTAGCCTTAATTACGTAGCAGATTTTATCCCTAACATTAGATAGGTCTGTGAACCTTTGTATAAGAGACTTAAGAAGAATCCTTTCCCTAGGAGTGAAGAGAAAACCTGTAATATCAGGAAAATTAAGAGTCTAGTAAAAAATCTTCCTTGTTTAGGGATTTCCACTCCTGAAGCCTTTATGATTGTAGAGACTAATGTCTCTGACATAGATTATGGAGGTATTCTTAAGAAACCTATTAACCCTGATAGTTGTGAGAAGCTTGTGAGGTTTACTTTCAGAGTCTGGAACTCTACGCAAAAGAATTATGGTACTTTTAAAAAAGAAATACTCTCTAAAGTTCTATGTGTCACCAAATTTGAAGATGATTTGGTAAACAAAGAATTTTTACTTAGAGTCAATTGTAAATCTGCCGATGAGATAAATTTGGTTTCAAAACAAATTTTTCTAAATAGCAAGCTCTCCTGTCTAGCTTTTATTTTCAAATTGAATTTATTAAAGGAGAAAACAACTCCCTTCCTGATTTTCTAACGCGAGAATTTCTACAAGGTCATGAAGCAGTCAAGACCTAACTCTCCGTTCAAAAATGTCAAACCTAAAAGGGCAGTTGCCATTGGCCCGACCTTTTGCATCAAGCTAGTACCTCTAAGGCCTTCTTTTCCCCCTTTACCTACTCCAAGCCCAAGCCCAAGCAAAAATAAATTCTAAGTCCTTGCAGACTTACCAAAAATCCCAGGCCCAAAACCTGAAGTTGAGTCCTCCTCTACGGAATGCATTATTGTGCAAAACAAGAAAAGATACGAAATGAAAGTTCCAGAATCCTTCGCCCAAGTAGTGGACCTTAGAATCTCTACCCAACTCTCCCAAGCTCCAACCAAAGAGACTTTTGATTGTCTAACTTGATATCAGAGCCATGATTGCTGTAAGTGTATTTAGTTTGAGAAGATAAATACATATACTGTCCGGAACTTGAAAGTATTCCTAATTCAAATTTTGTTTATACTTAATAAAATATGTTTAGTCTCTTATAATAAGTATTTCATATTATCATGTTTTATCCCATTTCTACTTTGTATGAGGCACTTATTTCTCTCTATGTGTATGAGGCTTCCGAGTAATACCCGGTTTAAGACGTTGGTCAGTCGTAGTGTGGTTGTAGCCAGGAAGGCAAGTTAGACCTTTAGATGGTCCCGTCGCTAAGATAACACTAGAGAGAAAAGGCGGTAAAACCAAGAGGACATGTAGGTATACTTAAACCAATGATAAAATGATGTACTAATTATTTGATACTTCGCATATTTCTATTCTTGTACCTTCATAATTTGTTTAGTATAACTCAAGACTTTGGATAGTAGCCTTTTAAAATGAATAACCAAAATATTTTAAGTAGTATAAATTTGTCTTCCAAGGCAACTCAAATTGCCTTAACTGAAAATACTTTGGAAAACAGGAGTATTCCAGAAGAACCTTTTTCAAAAATTTACCAGTTAGGTAATTTTTCTTTTGTTAAATAACATAACATCAAGACCTGTGAGTCTACTGTGGCTATTAATAATTCTTCAGAAATTATAAAGTTGTTCCACGAATAAGACATAGTCAGATATAAGTCTCAATTTAATTATCTGTATATCAGACTTGTTCAAATTGCTATTAAACCCCTTTTTTGAAAAGGACTTAATATTATTGTTTGTGCTTTATTGCGTGATACAAGATTTTTGAATTTGGATGATTCTCTGTTAGGAGCACTTGAAAGTAACTTAGCTGATGGCCCTGTTTACTTTAATTGCTATCATAATTTCTCTGTTGATTTTAATGATCCAAACGTTATGGATACTTTGACACTTAATATTAAAACAAAAAATATGAACAGCAAATCTGAGACTAGAGAATTAGCTGTTATATACCGATTCTACTACAGACTCATGGGAACCACTCTAGCCCCGAAGGCTAGAATCGAGAGTGTAAAAGGAGTTACTATGCTTATGGAAACAAACCATGATTGTAGTACTTTCTTTGTTCTCCGGCATCTAAAATGGAATGATGTCCTTGCCAACAATGACTGGCATTTTGAAGCCATTACAAAGCCGTTACCCTCTCATCCAGAGAAACGACAGATTGAACTGATCATCCAGAACTCGGATGGTTCAGTCGATCTTAAATTTCTAGACACTTGAGCTCGTAGAAGTTTTCCCTCTGCTTCCACTTCTTCCAAACCCCCAGCGGACGAGTTATATTCGCATTGCCATTCTTTTCGCTCTTCTGAAAAGGATCAAGTTTGTGGTGTGGATTTTTCGGGAGAAATCCCCAAAATTTTTTACAAACCTAAGGTCAAAGAACCTAGCAGTCCCACAGAGTCTGACATGGAGCCACAAAGGAACTATACAGACCCTGGCTTGGGAGTTATAACTGCTGATACTGAATTTTCCCCTGACATGAAGTCTTTAAAGGCTCTCTAGATGTCACAGGGGAATAGAGACAAAACTTTGTAGTATGCAAATACCTTTTCTCAGGAACAAAAATCTTTGTTTTCAGAGCAATGGATTTCTGAGATGAAAAGTTTAAAATGTGATATTTAATTTTTTAAATGGTTTGAAATCACTGGAAAATTGGATGACCAAAAGGAGTCTCTTTCTGTCCTGGTTAACAAATGGTATACTTAGACTAACAAAGTTGTAGAGTCTACCATTCCCCCTCTTGAGGAATCAAAATCCCTCATGCCAATGAAATTGTTACTACTTCACCTTTTAAATGAAAGGGTGAAAAACCTAATCTTACTGCTTTAAATAAGGATTTAGACAAAGTAATTGAACAAAACAATTACACCAATCTACTTTTATATACTGTTTCTCAACAAATAGAAGAAGCAAAAGAGAAGTATGTTTTTTCTTCTCCTGTTCCTGTTTTATCCAAGGCCAGTACTAGCATTAGTACGATAGAGACTAACCCTATTTTCAAACCCCCCGAGTTTTCAAAAGAAAGATTTCCTAAATTAAGTGATGACTTTAAAGTTTCTGGAAAACTTATTGAACAAATTAATGAGCAGCTAGCCCGATTCAGTATTACTGATAAGGGAAAAGAAAAGGAAAGTGTTCAAGCTGTGACTGAAAATTCTCTTTCCAAATTAACTCATTTCTTATATCACACTCGAAAATTTTTTTATAGTAGGCCTTCCTTCCCAGACATACAGTTTGAGGAAAATGCTTTTCTTTCCACTTCCTCTCATTCTGGTAGTGATATCACTGAATGGAATATTAATGGATTGGCTGAACACTAGATCTACAATAAATTCCATGAAATGGGTGTTGTGATCACTGCGTATAAAATTAGAGGAGCTTCTGATAAAGAGGCCGCAACTATGATTACTGCAGGGTTTACTGGGATACTTAGACATTGGTGGTATAATTATTTCACTGATAGTCTAAAGAATAGTATTTTCAGCGCCACCGCTATTACTACCACTATTAAATTTGAAAGTGGTATGTAAACAACTGTTCAAGAACCCAAAGAAGATGCTTGTGTGACCCTTCTTTACCACATTACTAAGCACTTTGTAGGTGAGCCTAAACTCTTCCAAGACCGGAGTCTTGAAATCCTTAACAACTTGTGTTGCACTAAAATGACTGACTGTAGGTGTTACAAAGACAATTTCCTTTCTAAGGTTATGATCTAGCCTGACTGTGATAGTGACTTCTGGAAGGAGAGATTTATTAGTGGTCTACCCTCTTTGTTTGCTGATAAGGTTATAAATTTTTACCCTCTCTCTCCCTCTATAAAAAATTCCCCACTCTCTCCCTCTCCATTGTAATCTTTCCTGCTGTTGTAACTAAAGTAATTAAAACTTTAAATTAAAACAAAAAACTAACTCAAAAGAAGTTTACTTCAGAAAACTTAGGAGAATTACAACAGTAGGAAAGATTACAATAGAGAGGGAGAGAGTGGGGAATTTTTTAGAGAGAGAGAAAGGGTAAAAATTTCTAACGTCCTCTATGTTACAAATGAGAGTCTTAAATAGACCTCAAATAAAGGTGAAGGCATCTCGTGCCTACAGGTGGACTGCTCAGATATGGCTGAAAAAATAAAAGTTACATCATGGGACCTACTATAAGATAGGGACAGACGCGTGCTTATCAATTTTTCTTTCCTTTGGGAAAGCAGTGATAAAGTAAGCACTCATATGATAAAAGTGGGATACCCACCAAAAAAAATCTAGTTCCTTGAATGTTTCACTATTGGAGAAGTCTTATTTTTCATAGAATAGTACTTTAACAAGACTCCTTTTAGGAATAGTAAAAATTCCTTCTAAGAAAATTAATTCCAGTTCTTTGAACCTCCACTTTTTTTTAAAGGTATATTTCCTATTCGTAATAGGGATCTTGATAATCTTGTGCTATTCCTTTTAGACAACACATATCTCCATTGTTGGATTCTTCAGAGGAGGCTGCTTCTTCAGGGAGCTACATGATGGCACCATCGTCCTGTTTATCGAGATTCAAAAGGGCCTACTTCAGCTTCTTCTTGACATCTTCCTTGGACTGCTACGTCTTGGCGGGGGACTTTCCTTTGTCCATTACTTTGGGTTTGGAAACCCAGCCTTTGATCTTTATCTCTTAGGATAAATACCTGATTCGCTCGAATTTGATGATTCTGAAATCCCAGCTGATGACATATGATATCCTTTTGTGGATGAAGTGTTTGCACATCTTAATGTGTGCGGGCAAAGACAATTTCCTTTCTAAGGTTATGATTCAGCCTGACTGTGATAGTGACTTATGGAAGGAGAGATTCATTAGTGGTCTGCCCCCTTTGTTTGTTGATAAGGTTAGAACCAAAATTAGGGATAGATGTGAAGGCAAGATCCTGTATAGTCAAATAACCTATGACGACATTTCCAGTTTCATCAATACCGTAGGCCTTGGGCTCTGCGCTAACCTTAAGCTTAAGAGTCAACTTAAATAGGATAGGTTGACCTCTAGGGCTGAATTGGGTAGCTTTTGTCATCATTTTGGTTTCCCAAACTTGATTCACCTCCTTCTAAGGCTGCTAAGAAAATATCTAAGAAGTCCTCCCATAAGTCTAGAAAACCTAGGCCCAGTACTTCCAAGGACCATGCAGGCGAACCTAGGAAGAAATTTAAGAAGCGTCGACCTTCCAATAAGGAGGAGGTTTGTTGGAACTGATCATCTTATAGAATCGGGATCGTGGTTTCAGCTGATTTATGAAAGGCAAACCTAAAATGATATCCTCATTTATATTTTCAGTAATAACAAAATCATTTATAAAACAAATATTATTATTACAAATGTGAGCTTTACTGAGTTTATAATTAATACGCATACGTTCTCCTATGGTAGAATATAAATGGGTCGTATTTTTTTCTAAGTACTTAAGAGGAATGAGACCTTTAACAATGCAGTTCCGGTCTGTGCCACAGTCAAGTAGTGCAATTTTATTAAGAACTAAGTGTTTGCCTACCACCATTTTAATGGGGATATGCTGACTTAGAGATTTGATGGTAGAGACGGTAGGATGAGGCGCTTGAAAGGGCTCGGACCCTTCTGGATTTTCACATGGGAATCCCGATTCTACAAGATGATCAGAGTTAGGAAAAGAAACTGATTTTCCTTTATCTTCTTCCACTAATTCTCCAAAAGGACCCATGGATGAAGACCCACATACCTTAAGCTTGGAATTTCTTGGAGTGAACTTGAAGGAGACATGAGTCTTTAATTGGGTCTTTGTAATCCCAATTTGTTCATGAGGTCCTTGAATTTGAATAGGGATTTTGATAAAGTCTTGAAGAGGTTTTAGAGAGGTTTTTGTGAGTTCTAGGGTTGAAAAATGACTAAGTATGGAAGATTTCATGTTTAAATGGGCATTAAGTTATTACCCCAATTCCCATGGATGAAATATGAAAAACAAGGAAACACTTTGGTCCATGTCCAGTCCATGATGCAGACCAAATGTGAAGGACCAATTGTGCTAGTCTGCACCCAAGCCACGTCGCGCCTAGGGTGCGGATGAATACTGGAAATCAATTAATTAGCGAAAATGATTTTTTGCCATGGCTTTTCTAAAATCTGGGTTTAACCCATCTCCCACTCAATTTTTCCTCAGATCAAGAATATGAACTCGAATTCTTGAAATCACGCATGAATTTTGACACATTAGAAAAGTACGATTATGGGGCATTCCAAAGCACTTGAGGGGTGTTTCATAAAATATTCATGATGTATATGTTGCATTTTTGAATATGATACACATATTGTATTCCTTAGAGCTTATGTATAGCATATTTGGGGATTAATGTTCCTACTGTAAAGATATTGTAAGTCCCCACATGTTGTGGTGTAAAGAAGTGTAAGAGAAATAAAGTCTGGAATTATTTTTTGTTTCCAAGTGTAAGAGGTCAAGAAGGGGTTTAAGGGTCAT
>JAOTQR010077908.1:0-44228 GCA_025774065.1 Solanum ossicruentum | reverse complement strand
CACCCTGTAACTGATCAAATAAATCATCAATCCTGGGGAGGGGGTATTTATTCTTAATTTTCACCCTATTCAATTGCTGATAGTCTATACACATTCTCAAGGTGCCATCCTTTTTGTGCACAAATAACACTGTTGTACCCTAGGGGGACACACTAGGTCTTATGAAACGCTTCTCCAGTAAGTCTTTTAAGTGCTCTTTTAATTCACGCAATTCTGCCGGGGCCATTATATATGGAGGGAGAGGAATAGGTTGAGTGCCTGGAAGTAAGTCAATACCAAAATATATTTCTCGTTCAGGAGGTAAGACTGGTAGTTCTTCAGGAAACACATCGACAAATTCATTCACTACTGGAAGTGACTGAAGAGTTGGTGATTCTGCCTCCATATCCCTTACTATAACTAAATGACATATATACCCCTTTGATATCATCTTTCTAGCCTTACAAAAAGCAATAAACTTCCCCTTTTGTGCCCCAACATTGCCTTCCCATTCAAGAACTACCTCATTTGGAAAGTGGAAGTACACTCTCTTAGTTCGGCAATCCACAGTGGCATAATATGAAGCTAACCAATCCATACCCATAATAACATCAAATTCCACCATTTCTAGCTCAATTATGTCAGCCAATGTGTAACGGTCACAAACAATTACTATACAATCATAATAAACCCTTCTAGCCATAATAGACTCTCTGGTGGGTGTAAACACTTCAAATGGTTTGTTCAATAATTTTGGTGCTCTCTTAAGCTTTCCAGCAACTAGTGGAGTAATATATGATAATGTAGAACCAGGGTCAATTAATGCATATACATCATGTAAAAAGATGAAAAGTGTACCTATGACCACATTGGGTGAACCTTCCAAATTTTACCGACTTCCATAGCATAAGTGTGATTCTGGACTCCGCTAGAGCTAGGTGCCCCTCTCACACCTCTACCACGACCCATAGGTGCTTATTGATCCCTACCTGCTGGAGCAACTGACGATGATAACGCAACAGCTGACCTAGTAGGTTGTGTTATACCACCCAAACGTCTTCTCGGGCAATCCCTCATCATGTGCCCTGGCGCCCCACACCAATAGCAAATGTCTATCCCAACACGGCATATACCCAGATAACTCCTTTCACACTACCTACAAGCCTTCCTAGGAGTCATTGATTGGCCTTCCTAATATCCTATTGTCCGTATACCCTGTCCCTCACCTCGCTGACCAAACTGATTACTTCGAGACCCTTGAAATTTTGGTGGACCACTGGTTGTAGAGTAGGAGGATGATATCCTAGGTGGTCTATTAGAAAACCGAGGGATAAGTACACCTTGGGGTTGTGTAAACTGCCTTGTAGATCTGGCACTTTTGGCCTGCCCCCTTTCCAACTCTTGTGTCCTTCTCTTCTGCCTCTGATCCTCTAATTTTTGTGCCAAAGAATGCATTCTCCCTATGCACATATCTTTGTTAAAGGAAGCAATGGTACAATATCTGACAAGATACATGTCCAATCTATCCACATATCGATGAACCCTATCTTCCATAGTAGCAACTACATTAGGAGCATACCTTGCCAAGGAATTAAATTGAAGACTATACTCTCTCACACTCAATTTCCCTCAGTGGAGGTTCAGGAACTGATCCGCACAGGCCTCTCGGATCTCTGATGGCAATTAATGGTCAAGAAATGCCTCTCTGGACTCTACCCAGGTAGTTGGAAGTGCATTTATACCCTTAGATTGCTTCCAAGCTTCATACCCCAATATAGCCACACCCTTCAACCTATATGTCGCTACCTCGATAGCTTCTGTACCACTTACGTGCATAGCATCTAAAGTATGTTGAATCTAATAATAAAGTCTTGGGGGTCTTCATTAGGATCTGACCCAGTGAAGGTAGGGTGGTCCAAATTAATAAAATAATGTATCCTTGTACAAGTTGCCCTATTCGTACCACCGGTACTCATAACTGGACCTTCCTGCCTTTGACCTTGGCAAGCAACTATATGAGTCAATAGTTAGACTGCATTTCTTAGATCCTACACTATAGCATCGACAGGTGGTTTTGGGGGAATTTTACTACTTCTCGGTTCATCAGGAGCTGGAGGAGTTGGAGATGTCTGTGATAAAGACTCCTCTCAAACCTCATCTCGTTGTCTCACCTGGCTGGGTAAACCAACCACCACTTCTACTCGCTTCCCTTTACCTTTGTTCTTCCTGGTTTCTAGCATACTTGCTGTACAAAATAAATTTAGGGGTTTAGACACAATCCACCTATTATACTTAGCTCTATGGCATGATCTAAAGATTGAAAAGAAAGTAACAACTCCTAAATGCCACATAGCCTCCTGTTTATAAATGTGGTGCACACCACATAAATAAACAAGGCTCTACATAGACACGGGTGTGTAGACCCCCTAGGATGACCCGCACTAATACAACTTCTGTCACGCCCCAATGTCCCGTTAGGTCGGACTGGCACCTACTACCGATAAGGCTTGGAAGAACCAACTTGTATCTATGCGCTTTCTATACATATTTTAAGAGATATCTACCTTTGACATAACTTTTAAGCAGATAAAAAGTGATGACAAGACAAAAGGAAATGCATATGACTAGGTCATTGAGGCCACGACGTTTAAAGTACAAGACATGACCACACTTTTGTTTACATAGTCTACAAAGCCTATAGATAAGAGAAAGTATTTGACAAGGGTTAGGACAGACCCTGCCTCAACTAACTGTACAATCTAAACATATAAGCTCTAGAGACACATAAAGTGTCGTAGCAACCTAGAGCTTGGTATCAGCAGCGGGATATACAGTACTCTTACTAGGGAGATCTACTAGCACCTATACCTCTAACATGAAATGTAGGTCCCTCATAAGGGACGTTGGTTGGAGATAATGTACTGAATATGTAAGGCAGGATATACTATATGTGAAGTAAAAACTTAAATGAGAACATGTATTGGTGCAAGATTAGAGACCACCTTTGGTTATACTTTGGATCACATAATTTATGTTCTTCATATAGCTTTACCTTTACTATATAACCTGTGCACAACTGTAATACAAATGACCAACTGATCAGTGTTAAAACTGTATCGGGATAGTCCCTAGCTAGGTTTTTCCCTAACCCCTCGGGCTACCACTCATGATAGGATCATCCTTGGCTAGGTAATTCTTCCACCCCTCGGGCTACCACCCATCAATCAATAATGTATTGGGATCATCCCTGGCTAGGTTCTTCCTTAACCTCTCGGGCTACCACCCATGATAGGATAGTCCCTGGATAGGTGATTCTCGGGCTACCACCTATCAATAAACAATATACTTTAACTTTTAATTACATTTGAGATAATTCTTTTGGTGGTCACGGTATTTGAGCTGTAGTACTATAGATGTCGCATGTGATATGTAGGTTGTCATATAAGATAATATGACAATGATAAGAGTATGTTACATAAATAATAGAATGCATGTGAAATGAGACAACTTGTAAACTTTATTTAGCAACAAGGACCCATGCGCCATTGTATCCACATATGTATGTATAATTGAAGGTAACTATGTGTGGAAGCATATGAACCTGTGCAAGAGTGTAGACACAGTTAATAATTGTGTCGAAGTTGGTAGATGCCTTTATGTGCCAAGGAAGGATCTATGTTTCATGCCAAATAATACGAAATAAAGTAGCCTTACATACCTCGCTGTATGACCTTGCTATTACCTCAAGATAACCTTCCCTTCCTCCAATTATTTATCTACAACATAGTAGGTGATAAAACTAGCATTAGCAGCCAATAAATACATCTTGGAGGCCCAATCACATAACAAAACAATACATGGACAATAAGCTGGTATTTATAAACCCGAGCGTATTCTTTTAACCTTTACGCCCCTAATTGTATTTTCTAATATATATTCATATGTACACATCATGTGCAGCCTGGTTTAGTACCACAACGGTCTTACAACAACCCACAAAGCAGAACACATAACAATTCTACACAACCTATAAATGGACCGCACAATGTTACCTCCCTTCTCTACATTTCGACGTCGACAACTCCAAACCTATTCCAACTCTAACCAACCTATTCCAGCAACATTTACACATACAAATAGTACTAAAACAGTCTTAGAACAGCACCCAAGAATTCATGAAGTACGTGGGACAATAACCTTTCATCCAACAGCCCACAAGTTCCAATCAACGTTACACTTAAGATAACATGTGTGTATTCCAGATGGTTGCATAAGTCTATTGTTGTTAGTAGGGGTCTATAAGGGTTTCCCCATGTTTTTATCACACAGAGTCTTGTCTTCTCATCTTGGTTGACCCTATCTTGATAGGTTGGAGGTCTTGAGGTGGTTTGGCTATTGGCATAGCATGATATCGAGGAGTGTAGGACCTTTAAGGTTGTAATATGATGGGTACCGATAGTCGATCAATTTGGTCAACTACAATGAGTTAGTCACATCTCTAAGGTTGATTTGATGTTTGGGGTTTGTCCCCAAGTAAGGATGAGGGTAGGTGATATCCCTAAGTGTATTTATAGACTAGAAGTGAGCATTATTAGTGTTGATGGAGTTGTTTGGTTGACTTATGCACCAGTGGTTTTCATGAGTTTCTTGAATAAGGTCTTAATACCCTATCCTATATGTTTGTGGTAGTCTCTAGGGATGAGGTATTAATTTGTTTAGAGCTTGTGAATCATTTGGAGATAGTATTGTATTATTGTAAGTCTTGGAGGATGAGAGGTTGTTTGCTAAATGTGATAGGTGTGCATTATGGATAGCAAGAAGATGGTTAGAAATCCTTAAGGATTATGAATGAGTGTGCATTATTTTCCCTTATAAGGCTAATGTTGTGGTCGGTGCTCTAGGAAGCCTAGCATGTGTTGTTGATGGTGGCAAAGAGGAGACTAGTGTGTCCCCATCAGTTGGTTAGATTGGAAGTTAGGTTGAGGGAAGTTGAGCATGGTGGTGTAGCATTCTTGATGGTTCCAAATCATCTTGGGTTAAGAGGTCTAGATTAGGCAAGGGCTTGATTTTGCCTTATTAGAGTTGGATGTTTTGGGTGAGAAGATGATAGAGTAGAGGTTGTCTCCCAAGGGGGAGATGGCGGTTATGGTACTAAGTGAGTTAGGTGTATTTAAGGTTGATAAATTGAGTTTAAGATTATGAGTCGTTATAGAGTGCAGAGGAAGGTTGGGAAGGTTGCCTATGTTTGGGAATAGACTATGGTAAGGGTATGTTTTATCCGGTTTGTCATGCTTCTAGGTTGAGGGGATGTGTTGGTGATGCTAGTGCTATAGAACTCTTTGAAGTTGTGGGTGAGGTGGAGGATAAGTTGGCTTAGAAGGAGGTCCCAGCGGAAATGTTGGATGGATGAGTGGTGAAGTTGATTAATGAGGATGTCGTGTTCATCCATGCCCTCTGGATGATTCGCCTATTTGTATGTGTTTTTCGAGGAGCCAGTGCGGGCGTAGAGAAGCAATATCCATATTTCTATTCAATCTTATGATGACATGCCAAGTCCTCTCTACGATTCCAAGTCTTATGTTTCAGCCTCCATGTCATTCATATTTATGTTAGCAAATTTATGATGATTTTACCCTTATGTTGAGATTTTGAAAATGGTGCTTTAAATATAATATTGCATTCTTTTTGGGGATAATTTGTTCATGCTTACTTCTCTCATGTACGTTTCTTTTAAATTCGGGGACGAATGTTCCCAAGAGGAAGATATTGAAATGACCCCAAAAAGTGCCCGAAAATGTGCTTCCGAAGTACCCAGAATTCTAAATTCCATATATCTCAAAATCTGTGAGTGATATCAAAATTTTGACTTCATATTCGTGTTCAGGGGGTGAAAATTAGGGGGCAAAGGGTCCAAGCCTAACTTTAGAGAGAAGGATTCACAATTTCAAAATCTAAAGCGAAGCATTCTAGTGGCTTCTCCATATTAGGGGCACGATGTGCCCCACTGTACTTTCTGTCTAGTTTTTAATTTTTGGTCTGAGACTTTTAAGTCTTGGGCCTATGCCTTCCCACATGAGAAAAAACCTATACATCACATTATTTCACCCTCATATCATCTAAGACATTTCCTAATACTCACTCAAACCCTTAGTCCTATATTTCTCTCAAGATTCAAGTCTCAAACTCTCATCCGGATTTCAAGGCTCTCCTTCAAGCTTCAAGTCACCATCTCTAATTTTCACCAAGAGTTTCTCCAAATCAAAGGTATATAGGCTTTATCCATTGACTCCTTTCACCCATTGTGCTCTAATCTCCTTTTTGCTTAATTTGCATTATTTAAAGTTGATTTTACAAATGGGTTTAATAGTATGAACATGTCTATGAACAATGTTAAAGCTATGTAAAAGTTGTGACTATTTTGCTATGTTTTGAGCTATAAATGTTGGATCTATTGTAAGATTTGATGAGGGGTTTTGATGTCTATTTCTTGAGGGTGTAGCAAGGTGTTGACTGATCAGTTTACAATGGATTTTCTTGCATGATTTCATCTCTATATTTCATGGTTTTATACTACCATTTCACACCCGCCAAATGTTTGATACAAAAGTCTGGTTATGGTTTCTTGAGGAATTAAAGGCCCAACACATTAGATATGATATGATTGACTATATAATAATGACATAAGCTTATGTATATGATATAATATATATAAAATGTTGCATTAGACCATGCTCAATCTGGGGGACTAAGAGCGTGGATAACCTTGTCAGGGGTTAGTACCTTGATAGCCAATCACAGGGCTAGTTCCTTGATGATCGAGGTGGGTGTTTATACTCATCAATGAAGGTGTGGATGTACTCATCAACCAAGGTGGGGGTTTGTACTCATCAACCATGTGAGAGGTTTTTACCTTACCATAAGGGTGATAAAGTGAAATTATCATAAGCCATGTGAGGGGTTTGTACCACACCACCAGGGTGATGTTATAAAACCATCATCAACCAACCAAGGGGTTTGTACTTTAGAAATCTAGCGTGGTCTCTTCTACACATGTGATGTCCTACATGAGCATGAGTTACTTAAAAATGTTTTACTTTAGCATTGGTCATTCATGGCATATTGTTATATGATGTCTATTGCCTATTGTTATGCATTTTGACTATGATGCCTATCTCTTATTGCATTGCATCCTAAATTTAGTACATTCAAACTTACTAACGCATACTCTTGCATACATGATATCACCATGTAGGAACCAATGCCCAAGTAAATAATACTCCTCCTCCACATGGCTAGTTCGGTACTACCCAAGCTAGTTGGTGAGTCCTTTATTTTGGACACGTTTACCTGTGTTTCTCTTATTATGTATTGAATTACTCTTCTTTATGTCTTGTTTTGACTATGAGGGTGATCTTGGTTGCATTGTCTTGGCCCTCACTCTTATCTATATAGTAGAGGTATTGTTGAACGTGCAATATATCTACGTTATAAGCCTTGACTCTTTCGTCTGTTTATTATGATGTTATGTAATTTTTCACCTTAGTATATTGCCATTGTTTTCCAAACTTTTATATGTTAGTTATGTATTCATATCTCTCCCTTAGTCCTAATTCCCCTTTGCTTATGTTTCTTGTGTTGTTTTACATTGCTTCCGTGACCAAGGATGTGTAATGATATGCTAAAAGGCTTGTTTAGGGTTTCTTCAGATTCCCCATTTGCTGGTCATGTCTATTCTCTAGGATTGGATCATGATACCTTATAGGGTAATGAGGAGGATTGGCAAGGTACTAATGAGTTGGAGTTACCTAGCGAGATGGATTTTGGTTCATCCGGTGTTTTATGTGTCCACGTTGAGGAAATGTCTGGGTGATGGGAATGCTATTATTTCATTGGATGCTTTGGGTATAGTTGAAGATAACTTGACATATGAAGTTTTAGTACAGATCTTATATAGGCAAGAGAAGAGGCTAAGGAGCAAGGATCTTGCTTCCATTAAGGTCCTTTGGAGGAATCAACAAGTTGAAAGTCCTACATGTGAGGCCTAAGCGAACATGCAAAAATGATATCCTTATCTTTTACATTCTACTCAAGCCTAAGGTACTAATTCTAAGTTCCCTATCTGATTTCAATTCTTATGATTCAGCCCATATGTCATTTGCATACATTTATGTTTTATTGACAAGTTCATGGTGATTTTACTCTTATGTTAACATATTTTTGAAATGACATTTAAGTTCATTGTTGCATCCTTATGAGGGATGACATTGTCATGTTTAGGTCTCTCATATAACTTTCTTTGACAATAAAGTACAAATGTTCCGAAGGGGGAGATATTGAAATGACCCCAATAAGTGCCCGAAATGTGCCTCGAAAGTGGCCGGAATTATAATTTCCATATATCTCAAAATCCGTGCATGATTCTAAAAATATGACTTCATATTTCATTAAGGGGGAAAATTGAGTTGGAAATGTATCTTACCTCGATTTTAGAGAAACTGTATAAAAATTTGGAAATCGGAAAATATGATTTCCAGAGAGGTTTTCGTGCCCAAGGTGCGACACGCCAGGGGCGCGCCTCTAAGTGTTTTTGGTGCCAGTTTTTGAGTTTGATCCAAGGCCTTTGGGTGTTGGCCTATGTTGCCGTGCGTGAAAATACTTATACTTAGACATATTTCTCCTTCATAACATATAAGACATTCTCCAATACTCTTTCAAACACTTAGCCAAATATTTTACACAATATTCAAGTCCCAAAAACTCCTTCAGGATCTAAGAATCTCACTCAAGCTTCAACTCTCCATTTCCAATCTTCATCATTAAATTCTCTAAAGCAAAGCTATGTGGGTTTCAACTATTGAGTCCTTTCACCCATGGTGCCCAATATTCCTTTTCACCTAAATTACTAGTTTCTAAGTTGATTTTACTTATGGGTTTTCTATTATGAATTTGACTATGAACTATGTTAGGGTTTTGTAAAAGTGTGACTATTTGAGCATATTTTGAGCTATGAATTTTAGACTTATCTTGAGATTTCATTAGTAGTTTTGATGTATAGTTCATGATATTATTACCAACTGTTGGTGGGTGTTTTTACATTGAGTTACTTTCATGATTTCACTCTTAAATTGCATGGTTTTACACTAGTATCGCACATCCACCATATGTTTGATAAAATGTCCGGATTATGATTCTTGAGTTGTTGAAAGCCTAACGCTTGGCATATGAGCTATATGACCTTATGATGATGAAAGTATATTATATATGGATTGATTTCATGAAAAGTATCTATTGTGATGAAAGTTGACCAATTGCCTAGTTCGGGGGGTATAGGCCCAAACTACCATGTTGAGGGGTATATACCTCAATCGCCAAGCTCGGGGGGTGGTAGGCCCGTTCTACCATATTGAAGGGTATACACCTAAATCACCTAGATCGGGGAGGTAGGCCTGTGATACCACATTGGGGGTTATATACCTCAATTGCTTCACCAAGGACGTAGTAGGCCTTAGTTTATGATGATGATCACCTTCTTCACTTGTGATATGTTCCTTATAAGTATATTTTACTTCAAGTATCATTCATCCATGTCATATACATTATGTATTTACTATTGGAGTGATGTATGATAGTGTAGAACTAGGTTCAATTAATGCATATACATTATGTGAAAAGATGGACAATGTACCTATGACCACATCTGGTGAAGCTTCCAAATTTTGCCGACTCCCTAGAGCATAAGTGCGATTCTAGGGCCTGCTAGAGCTAGCTGCCCCTCTAACACCTCTACCATGACTCAAAGGTGTTTGTTGACCCCTACCTGAGGATGATGCAACAGCTGACCCAGTAGACCATGCTATATCACCCATACGCCTCCTTGGGCAATCTCTTATCATATGCCCTGGCATACCACACCAATAACAAACATCTGTCCCAACACGACATGTACCCAGATGACTCCTTCCACACTATTTGCAAGGCTGCCTAGGTGTCATTTGCTCTCCTGCTGAATAACCCATTGTTCGGGACCCTTGCCCTTCACCGCATTGACCAAACTGATTACCTCGAAACCCTTGAAGTTGGGGTGGAGCACTGGCTGCAGAGTAGGATGATGACGCCCTAGGTGGTCTATTAGAAAACTGACGCCTAAGATCACCTTGGGATGGGGTAAGCTTCCGTATACACCTGGCCCTCTTGGCCTGCCCTCTTTCCAATTCTTGTGTCCTACTCTGCCTCTGATCCTCCAATTTTTGTTCAAAAGCCTGCATTCTTGCTATGTCCATATCTTTATTCAAGGAAGCAATAGTGCAGCATTTAATCAGATAATTGATTGTTCGCCACCGTTTATGGAATTCCAGTTGCTCCTTTAACCCCAAAAACCAGATTCTGACAAGTATTGCATATTTCAACTTTTATCGAATGTCTCCAAACGGACTACACAAGCAGATCCTTTTTCTTCATCAGCTTTGTTATCCATGATGAATTCTATCTGCCACTGTAGCAACTATATTAGGAGCATACCTTGCCAGGGAATTAAATTGAAGGCTATACTCCCTCACACTCATATTACCTTGGTAGAGATTCAGGAACTGATCTGCATGGGCCACTCGGATCACTAATGGTAGTTAATGGTCAAGAAATGCCTCTTTGAATTCTTTCCAGGTGGTTAGAGGTGCATCTATACCCTAAGATTACTTCCAAGCTTCATACCACAACATAGCCACACCCTTTAGCCTATATGTCGCTAACTCAACAGCTTTTGTACCACTCACGTGCATAACATCTAACGTATGCTGAATCTGATCAATAAAGTCTTGGGGGTCTTCATTAGGATCTGACCCAGTGAAGGATGGAGGGTCCAAATTAAGAAAATCACATATCCTAGTGCAAGCTGCCCTATTTGCACCACTTATATCCGTAATTGGACCTTCTTACCTTTGACCTTGACCAGGAACTATACGGGTCAATAGTTGGATTGTATTTCTCAGATCCTACACGGTAACATCAATAGGTGGTTCTGGAGGAATTTCACTACTCTCAGGTTCATTAGGAACTGGAGGAGTTGGAGATGTCTGTGAAAAAGACTCCTCTCGAACCTCATCTCGTTATCTCACCTGGCTGGGTATACCAACAACCACTTCTACTACCTTCCCTTTACTTTTATTTTGCCTTGTTTCTAGCATACCTGATGTACAAAACAATTTAGAATTAGACATAATGCACCTATTACACTTGACTTTGTGGAACGATCTAAAGGATGGAAAGAAAGTAACAGCTTCTAAATGCCAAGTAGCCTCCTGATTATAAATGTGGTGCACAACATATCGATAAAAAAGACTCTGTATAGACACGGCTTTGTAGACTCCCTAGGATGACTTGCTTTGATACCACTTCTGTCACGCCCCAAGTCCCGTTAGGGTGGACTGACACCCATTGCCGATAAGGATCAGGAGAACAAACCTGTACCAATGCGCTTTCTATACATAATACAAGATATTTCTACCTTTAACATGCCTTTAAGCAGATAAATAGTGAGAACAAGTTAAAAGGAAAATGCATATGACTAGGCCGTTGGGGCCACGGTGTCTAAACTGCGAGACATGACTTCACTTTGCTTTACATAGTCTACAAAGCCTCTAAATAAAGAAAAACATCTGATAAGGGTCAGGACAGGCCCCACCTCAACAAACTATGCAATAAAAACATGTAGGCTCTAGACATATACAAATCCCCGAAGCAACCTGGAGCTTGGTGATAGCAGCTAAATATCATGTACTCCTACTGGGGTGATCTACTAGCACCTGTAACTGTAGCATGAAATATAGGTCCCCCATAAAGGATGTTAGTATAAGACAATGTATTGAGTATATAAGGCAGGAAACACTGCATATGAAGTAACAACTCAAATGAAACTGTACATTGGTGCAACATAAGAGACAACCTTTAGTTATACTTTGGAATCATGTACTTTATGTTCTTTATATCATGTTACATTTATTGTATAATTTGTGTGCAGTTGTAGAACAAATGACCAACTAGTCAATGGTGAACTGTATCGGGTTCGTCCCTGGCTAGGTTCTTCCTTAATGCCTTGGGCTACCCTCCGTGATACGATCGTCCCTGGCAAGGTGTTACTTCCACCCCTCGGGCTACCACCTATCAAAAACTGTATACTTTACCTTTCAATAACCTTTGAGATGATTCTTTTGGTGGTCATAATACTGGAGCTATTGGATGGTATATGTAACATATGGCATATAGATAGTTACACAAGACAATATGATAATGAAAATAGCACGTTACACAATTAAAGAAATGTGTATGAAATAGAACAACTCGTGAACTTTATTTAGTAACAAGAACCCATGTAATTTGGTATACAAGTATGTATGCAGATTTGAAGGTGACTATGTATGGGATCATATGAACATGCAAAAGAGTGGATACATGGTTAATAGTTGTGTCGGAGTTGGCAAGTGCCTTTATGTACCAAGGAGAGATATATGTTTCATGCCAAGTGATACGAAATCAAATAGCCTTACATATGATCTTGTTACTACCTCAATGTAACCTTCCCTTCCTCCAAATACTTATCTACAACATAGTAAGTGATAAAACTAGCATTAGAAGCCAATTAATACATCTTGGCAGCCTAATGACATAAGAAAACAATACACGGGCAACAAGCGTGTGTTTATAACCCGACCGTACCCTTTCAAACTTTAGGCCCCCTAACCGTATTTTGCTAATACATATTCTCATGTACACATCATTTATAGACTGTTTTAGTGCCATAACAACCTTACGACAGCCCACAAAGCACAATGCATAAGAATTCTACACAACCTAGAAATGGACAGTATAATGTTACCTTCCTTCGCTATATTTCGACGTTGACAACTCCAAACGCATTCCAACTCTAACCAAATTGTTCCAACAACATTTACACATAAAAAGAGAGTTGAAATAGTCTCAGAACAGTAAGAAATCAGTCACTAAGGATGTGAGGAAATAGCCTTCTATCCAACAGTCCATAAGTTCCAATCGACATTACACTTAAGATAATACAAGAAAATGTGTTTGTTAAATGAAACTAAAACCAGGGAATCAACCTTAGGCTGATGTTTATAACTAAAAACATGTTAATAAAATGAAGTTCACTTCATAATACAACTCACAAACTATAGAGAGATCACCAAAACAAAGACAAGGATGCAACAACTTTCTACACACATGTTGTCCAGGAAATTTCAGCAAGCATAACTAGCATCTATTTCTTGTTTTTTATTATGAAACTATACTAAATATACAACTATAATTACTCACCTTTGTCGTCAATGTTTAGAGGCTCCTTAAGAACCCTAAAAGAGTTGTTTGACTGCTTCACAAAGTTGAGAGTAAATTTAGAGAGCAAATCTGATTTTTGTGTGGTCTAGTTGAGAAATGACTTTTGGTAGCTGCTTTGACCCCTTTTTATGGGGTGATTTGGCCGACCTAATGAGTGATTTTCAGTAATACTTCACTAAGAAGGTAATGCTTCTCCTTGCCCCTTTCACTTGGGCCTTTTTGGAGCACCAACTTGATGAACTTGGGGTGTCTATTTTCCAACTTTTAGTTACTTAGTTCTAGGCCCAAATAGTCAAATGGATTGTGAAGTCTTTGCGCCATTTTTGTTATACATATTGGGATGAAAATGTAGCCCACTTATGATGCCAAAACATTGGCCAAAGTTACACCCTTAACACGGACTCTATTCATAATCGAGTTTGGACAAATTCGACGTCGACCTCGTCTCTGTTTAGTTAGCGATTTAAGCTAAGCAAGTAGGTGACTCACCTGCTAGCTTCTAAATCATATAAGAACCTCAATTATCTTGCTTCATTTAAGGCTGTAATCTCCTCAATTTAGCACAAAACATGTACACCCTTGACACTCTTAAGCGTTAGACGCACATATATCCCATTAATACAAGATTCAGGTACTTTTAAAAATAAGCGCCAATTTGACCAAACCATGTTATGTTTCATTTGTATAGTACTACTACTGTAAGGTGTGGGGTGTTACACATCACACAATCAGTGATGCCGGATCAAGCAATTTTAGGATAGAAGATATGCTTGAAAAGTTGTTGAAGTAAGCAGACCATCAATATGAGACTCTCAAGGGAATGAAAGTAGATATCTCTAGTAGTAATCAAAAGCTAGAGCCTCATTCAGTTGCAATAAAGGAACTTGAACAACAGTTTGGGCAAGTGTCTTCGCAATTGAACCAACATCAAATGGGCACCCTACCAAGCAATATGGTTTAAAATCTGAAAAATGAAGGGTATTACATGGAAATGATGATGAGGAGTGGCAAGAGCACAATAGATCCCCCTATGCTGGTTATGGTGGATGAAGTCACCGAGAAGGGTCTTGATAGTGAAGTTGAAGTTGAGGGAGAAGATTTGAAGGGTGTTCAGATGTAACAAGAAGAGAGATAAGGGAGCATGACAAAGTGAAATCCATCCAAAAACCTCCTCCTTTATTCCCTCAAAGGCTCAAAAAGAAGGAAGATGAGGGTAAATTCAAACAATTTCTATCAATATTGAAGCAACTCTCCATCAATATCCCTCACCTAGAAGCATTGGATAAAATATTGGGGTATGCTAAATATATGAAGGATTTAGTCACCACGAAACTCACTTTGAGCTAAGAGTTCTCACAAAAACTCCAACAATATAGTACAATTATGACTAAATGTCTTGCTCAAAAGTGGGAACACCCCTGGGCATTCACCATACCTTGCACAATCGGCGATGCTGAATTTTCAAGAGAATTATGTGACTTATGAGCAAGCATCCATTTAATGTCTCCTTCCTTGTTCAAAAAGCTTGGCCTTGGTACTCCTACCCTAACACGAATGAGATTGCTTATGGCAGATCGAACAATTAAAAAGCCTGAGGGGAATCCTTTTGGATGTGCTTGTTAAAGTCAATAAGTTCATCTTTCTAGCAGATTTTGTGATCCTCAATAGTGAAGTTGATTTTGAAGTGCCTATCATTTTGCGGAGACCTTTTCTGGCCACTGGGAGAGAACTAGTGGATCTGGATCCAGGTCAGCTGCATTTCAGGGTTAATGAGGCAAAAATTACGTTCAATACCCGCTAATCCATAAAACACCCAGATGAATGCAAGAGTGAGGTGTGGACCCTCGATGATAGTTGAGAAAGGAAGATGACAGAGTCGATCCACAGAGTTAAATAAGGCGCTTCTTGGGAGGCAAACAAAGCATTTTACTAATTATTTTTTTGTTTGAGACTTAGAGTAGTAGTGCTTTTCTTAAAATTTTGAAACCATGATGCAATTTTAATAATTTTAAGGATTTCAGTGCTTTGAAACTTTGTTTGCAGGTAATAAAATGGAAGAGCTAAATATCTGGAAAAATTGGACTGGAAGCAGATCCTTCGATCAGGATGACGTTTACTATGACTCATAGTCATGCCTCGTAGGGGGAAACTTTGAGCATCTGAAGTTTGCACATACACTACGAGCCAAACTTATGATTCATAGGATGTCCTATGAGTCATAAGAGGGGTTCGTAGTGCTCAAACATAAAATTGACATTTTTCTAAGTGTTGGGTCTACTACAAGACCTTGACTATGAGTGGCATGATAGCTTATAACTCATATATGTAGAAGTTCAAAGGACAAGCAGTTGGGAATATGAAAAGTCAAATGTCTTTTGCCTCTTCATCTTCCTTTAAAAAGTGTTCCCTTTTAATTTATAAGCTTCCCCCACCATTCCATTTCATCAGTTAAGGCATGCTGAAATCTTTCACCCACTAAGATCCCCCAGCTAGCTAAGTGAGCACTAACAGACTCATCCAGTCTCCTCGTGTGTTAAATTCTATGTATCTCTGAGAAAAAAATTCCTTGCTCTATGGAAGATGGAACAGAGGCTTGAGACCATGCTAGTATGTCCATGTTAAAGTACTTGTTATAGTAAGGAGCATGTGTTATATAATTGTGTGCATCGTTGAAAAAGGTAGAGTTTGAAATGTTATTCATGATTGGTGAAATTTGTTTTCTAACATATGACACTATACATATGTTGCTTATTTTAAGGATCATAATGAACCTTGTGTGGGTTAAAATTGTTGGGTTGGGAGATAGTGTGGTGTAGTTGCCCATATCTATTGATGTGATAAATTATAGGTAAGTTTTGAATTGTTAAGGAGGAAGACATACTTTGTTTTGACACGTTAGGTAATGAATGATACTTATGCTCATTGCTACACTGCCTATGCTCTTGTGATTATAAACTTTAATGCTACTTTGAGCTAATTGTCGATATATGTGGAAAGATTAAAGACATCTGATGGACTCTCTGTTTTCCGCTATGAAGATTCATTATGAGTCATAGGTCTCTCTATGAGTTGTAGTGGCCTTTCGTAGAAGGGGGTAGTCACCCAAGGTGCCTTAACTCTGTTCATGCAAGTTTCACCTATGACTCATAGCACCTATTAGGAGTCATGATGGCTAAAAGTCGTACCTACATCTTAAATATACAACCAAGAACTTGGTTTAGTCACTTTTCTCAAGATGTCTTATTATTAATTGTGTTACTATCTTGTGTATTAGTGCCAAACATTACAGTACTTGAAGTTTGGCTTGTAATGACTTTGTAGAGACAATGTTTCCAAGAGGGCGAAGGGTGGTTGCCCCACCCCCAGGATACCAACCGAAGGTTGAGATATCTGAGGATGAGTAGTCAACTGAAGAAATAGATGTGTATGCTGATCTTGAGGCTAGATTTCCCTCACCATAATCACAATCACCTGAGGTACCGAATGGAGGAGAAACCCAATCCCAATCAGATGAGGAGAGGATGGAGGTATTTGCCAGAGGATTAGTTGGTGAGAGAGCACGAGTGGTGGAGGGAAAGGTTAATGCATTTCAAGCAAGATTTCAAATGAGGCTCGAGAGAGCTAGGCCTGCTGACTTGAGTGTATTTTCTGAGGAGTTGGCGAACTTCAAGGATGATTTATTGCAGCTATTGGCAGCCCCCATTCTAGCCCCAGAGGTAGCAAAGGGAGGTAACGAGACTTTTGATTAGCTCGCCAACTGACCTGATATCAGAGGGAAAAGGCTTGTAGAGCATGTTGATCCAGAGCCGACCCCTAAGAGGCCAAGACCTGAGGAGGAGGATCCCATACCTGAGGAGGTGATGCAGGAGTCACTATTATTAGCAGCTATACAGAGAGATCGAAAACAGCACACCCAGCCTAGAGAGGGTACTTCTGGAACTATAGTAGAGGAGGAGAGCCAACCTCAGGACCCCGCAAATCAGACTGAGATGTGCATGAGCACCAATATGTTTAGCTTCTTTTGAGCTTAGTTTATCTTGACATTTTGGATAATTTGTTCTTTTTTTAGACAATCTTGTTTTTATGTGGTTTATGGATGTGCTTTAATTATGATTATGTCGGATTCTATATTTACTTTTATTTTAAATGTTTACTTTGGTTTTTAATAAATGTATGTGTGTATATATATATATATATATGTATGTATGTGTGTGTGTGTGTGTGTGTGTGTGTTATAATGTTTTGTTCTTGTTTTGTCTTTACTTTAAGGACAAAGTATCATCTTTTGGTGTGGTGGTGGAAGTTATGGATTAAGGTGAAGTCTGAGTAGCCTCAACTCCATAACTTCCCCTATTTTTGATCCCAAGGTTTTCTTACCGTGTTTCATTTTCCTTGTGGATGTTTAATTTTCTGTCGAACCAGCATATTTTAGGAAGTATAGATAATCTTTAAATGCATAGTAATGTTATGTTATGGCATATAGATAGCTCTTAAATTTTCTTTAAAATTTTGATGCAAAATTAGGTACCCTCAAAATTTTTGAGGTTGTGATTATTGATGCATTCATACATTTTTGGGGTATATGGCATTGTTTGTTCTGATATTGTGAAGGTAAGCTGAGACTGAAAGTATGACATGTGAGTCTATACTTGATTGTTAATGCAAATGCCATGTGTTTTTTTATCTTATTTTGATGCGTTCATGTATCATTGTATAGACTCAGAACTTTCCCTAGTACTCTAAGATTGGTTTTGTGAATTGATTTATTTGGAGGTGATCTTAGGCCTTTGTTCTGATAGTAAGCCCATTTTTGCCTAAATGACCTAGCAAATGAGCTAGTGAATCCTTTGTTCCAAATGTTGGAGATTCACATGTACTCATATTTTTTTTCTTAACACCTTGCTAACCTCACCTCCTTTGATGAAATACACTGATATTGGCCCTGATCTATACTTAAACATGTGAACCTTGATTGAGGCTAAAAGCCTAAGTTAAGGGAAGCTGCATTGGTGGCCCTGGTTTGAGGCATAGATATTGTGTACTTCACTTTAGACTAAAAGCCTAAGTTTATGGTGACCCTTATTATGCTAAAGTAACAAAAATGAGTTAGTTAGTTGAGGTGAAATGAAAGAAAATGAATAATCATGAGTTGGGTGAAGAAAAAGGAAGAAAAGAGTGTCTTGAGTTGAAAAGATTAGCAAAAATTAGCTCAAAATGAAGGCACGCTAAAAAGCGAAAGAATAAACCCAGGAAAAAAGCTTAAAAAGGGGGAAATAAGGGAGGAATTGGTGAAAGGGTTGGAGTATGAAAGCAAAAAGTGTTGGTAAATATGGTTCAAGGATAGCTTTAGTTACAATTGTCGAAAATACAATACCAAAGCTCCCTGAGCCCATGTTACAAGCAAATAAGTCCTAAAGTAATCCTAATCCACTTTTGAACTAAACCAAAAAATGAGTACGGGGGCAAGATTATGGTGTTAGTCATTGTGCATGAATTTCAGTTGTGAGAGTGAAGATATTTCCTCAGTCCCTGATTTCTGAATGTGCTTGAGTGAGTATAAGGGACTTCTTTCTAGTGAGGGCATTTGTACTACTTGATTAGCATATGACTATGCCAGTGATTATGAAATGTTGATGCTTCTTAGCTTATCATGGTTTGATTGTCAGGTATCTCATTATGTTCCTATTTGCTAAATAGTTTTACAATCTTATTTTGAAAATGATAGTTGGGTACCTTAATCAGAGAAGTTGATATGTATGTCATTAGTCTAGTTTCAATGTATTTCTCTTTGTCTCTGTAAATTGAGTCATTGCTTGAGGACAAGAAACGATTCTAAGTTGAGGATGTTGATGTGCTGTCAAAATACAACATATTTGGTGCCTGAAATAAAGGATTTTGTGAGTTCTCAGAGCGACTTTTTAGTATTATGATGTGTTTTTGTTTTAATCTTGTATACTAGTTAGGTTGGCATGATTTTGAAGAAAAGTTCTAGATTTTGCAAAAGCATAGGCCATACGAGCCCACCTACAAATCATAGCTCATGCTACGAGTCATAGGTTGTGTCATAGCAGGAATCAGAAACCAAAAATTAGGAATTTGCCAAGTGAAGGTCACTCATACGAGCCCAGCCACGAGTTGTAAGACAACCCATGACTCATATAACTGGACTCGTAGCAAGAATCAGAGAGCCAAAATGTTGGACCAAAAACTGAAGACCAAGACTACGAGATAAATATACGAGTCATAGCCCAAATAATGACTCATACCTATGGGTCATACCAGTTAAATCTAAGATGCCAAGATCCTAATATGAGACCCTGACTATGACTTGTAGGCCATCCTACGAGTCTTAACTATGAAATTTATCAGATGTCAGCTGTCTTTTCTGCATAAATTTTAGGGTTATTTTGTACACACTATAAATAGTTTAAGTTAGGTTATTTTGAGAGAGTTCAACCAGAGACATTGCTCAAGGATATCTTTTGAAGCTTTTTTTAGGTTTTAGAGTACATTATTTTTTGTTTCTTGATAGACTCATTTTAGGAAATTGCAAACCTTGCTTTGAGTGCATTGTGGATCAACCAAACTTGTGGGTTTGCAACTTGTGGTGTTTATTTCATTCATTGTTATTGGTGAAACACTCAACTATGTCTCATGGGGTTGTGGGAAACGTTGGGGTTCCCACAACTTGTCCATGAGTAGCTAAGCACCCACAACTTGGGGGTGTGGGAACCGTTGGTTGTTGTCTTGAGATGACCTAGTTTTTATGCATATTTATGATGGGATTTTGCATTTATTGTTTATTTTGCTTCATGATTAATATTGTTTGGTGGTGGCCAACATCAAACCCTACCTGCTATCATGATCCTGACCAAGGTAGTGATGAATAGGAAAAGGGAAGTAGGAGACATGATTTAGTTGATATTTTCCCGTCTAATCATCCAAACCTGACCAAGGGGAGGTTGAATGGCACAATAGGTAATGGATAGTTGGCACGCCATGGTAGCCAACCAAGCGCCATGGTGAAACTCAACCTTCACCTTCACAGGATGGAAGAACCTAAGTTACCATCCTGTATGCAATTCACTAATCATAGTTATGTTATCTATGGTAATTGAGTCAACAAACCATGGGGAAAACAATTTCCATGTTGTTCCCAAAATTGAGCATTTTCCTGTAATATAGTAAGCATTTGTTTTATGTTGTCTTTGAATCACAACCCCCCCTTATAGATTGTAGTTATGGATATTAGGAATGATTAGTAGTGAAATCCTATAGTCAATCCTTATATTCCCTGTGGATTCAACCCTAACCTTGGTTAGGTTAATTACTGATAGTGATTGTTTTCTTATTGGAGCATGACCATCATAACATCTATGAAAAATGCATAAGTAAAACATGCTTAAGTAACCCATGCTCATACAGGATATCATATGTGTAGAAGAGACCAAACTAAATTTCTAAATTACAAACCCCTTGGTAGGTTAGTGATGTTGCCACCCCATCACTTAGGTGGATGAGTACTAGCATTCATCTATGTTGGTGATAATACCACCCCATCACAATGATGGAGAAGTACAAACCCTTACCTAGATTTATGAGTACAAACCCCCATCTAGGTTAGTTATAATGCCGCCCCATCACCAGGTGGAGTACAAACCCTTCACTAGGTTATCCGGGTGCTCAAACTTCCCGGATTAGGCTTGGTAAATTGTAAACTTTATATTGGATTCATCATATGCTCTAGTGCAACACTTCATATAGGAATAATCATATACATAGCTTATTTCATCATCATAACATCATTCATATCATATCTCATTCTTTAGACCTTCATTCCCTCAAGAAACCATAACCGGACATTTTATCAAACACCTTGGGGGTGTGTAGTAGGGGTAAAAGACCATGCAATTTTGAGATGAAATCATGTAAGAAAATCTATAGAAAAACATCAATCAATACCTTGCAACACCCCCAAGACATTCACATCAAAACCCCTCATCAAATCCAACATAAGATCCAAGATTTAGAGCTCAAAACATGCTAAAACAACCATCCGTTCATGAACTAAAATCAATGTGCAATAAATTTCTCAATATCTAATACCCACATGTAAAATACACATTAAATCATGTAATATTAGTAAAAATGAGGCTTAGGCACCATGGGTGAAAGGACCGAATGATTTAACAACACATACCATAGCTTTGGGGAAGTTCTTGATGAAGTTTGAAAATGGAGGCTTGAAGCTTGAAGAGAATCCTTAATTCCGGATGAGGATTTTGACTTTTGAATTTTAAAGTTAAAATATGGCTAAGTGTTTTTGGGAGTATTGGGAAATATTTAGGTTGTTATTTGTGCGAAATAAGGCCAAGTATAGGTAAAAATACTTTAGGGAATACTTAGGCCCAAGACCCCAAACCCTTGGACCGAGATAGAAATCACTGGTAACGAAATACAGAGGTCCATGATGTGGACCTATCTCGAAGGCTAAATTAACATATTTCCACGATAACTGCACGTCACAGTGCTGTCGTGGATCATCTCCAGAGGTTGAAAATTCTGAAAATTAAAATTGCTAATCGTTTGCTCAGAAATTGAGGTTTGACCCTTTTCACCTTATTTTTGGCACCCTAAACAAGAATATGAAGTCAGATTTTGGAAATGACAAATAGATTTTGAGATAAATAAAATTTTAAATTTTGGCCATTTCGAGGCATACTTTGGGAACTTTTTGGGGTGGTTTCAACAAATATGGTGGCGGGTTCTTTGAGTAGGGTGTTTATGGGTAGCCTACCTCATGTTGATGCTGGTGATAAGGAGATGGCTAGGGAGGTGCTTCGATTTACTAGATTAGGAGTTAAGTTGGAAGAGGTTGGTAATTGGGGTATTATTATTATTGATGGTTCTAGGTCTTCCTTCGTTGATGAGGTGAAAGAAAAGTAAGATCTTGATTCCTCCTTGTTAGAATTGAAGCCCTTGGTGAAGAGGGCAAGGTGAAGGTTTCTCACAAGGGGGAGATGGTGCCCTTAGGTACCGAGGTAGGTTATGTATAGCTTGTGTTAGTGGCTTGAGAGAAAAGATCCATAATAAAGCCCATAATTCTTCATATTCTATCGTAGTTCCACCAAGATGTATAGAGACTTAAGGGATGTGTATTAGTGGAGAGGCATGCAGAGGGACATAGCCAAATGTGTTTTCGGTTGTCATAGTTGTCAACATTTTAAAGCCGAGCATCAAAGGTCAGGTGGCCTAACTCAAGACATAGAGATCCCTACTTGGAAAAAGGAGGAAATTGACATGGACTTTGTGGTTGGATCAACAAAGACTAGGAAGGGTTTTTATTCTATTTGGGGGTGGTTAATAGGATGACGAAATTGACTCACTTTCTACCAGTTAAGACTACTAATGGTGCCCAAGAGTATGCTAAATTGTACATTCATGAGTTGGTGAGATTACCCAAGGAAATGCTTAAAGCTTGTGTATTGGAGCTTAAGGGAAGTTGGGATGATCATCTTCCATTGATTGAGTTTGCCTATAGCAATAGCAATCATTCTAGCATCTATATAGCTCATTTAGAGGCTCTCTATATGGTAGGCATTGTAGATCACCAATTTGGTGATTTAAAGAGGGATAGATGACCTTGTGGGGTCCAAATCTGATTGTGAAGGACAGGGAGGAGGTGAGGTTGATTAATAAAGGATGAAGTAGCCTAAGTTCGTCAGAGTCATATGCCAGTGAGAGGAGAAGGTATCTTGGCTTTTAAAAAATTGGTGATTGGGGGTAATTCAAGGTTTCACTCATGATAGGTGTGGTTTACCCTGGTAAAGTGGGAGTTGGATTCATGGTTTATGAGTCTTCATAGGGTTTTGAGGAAGGTTAGTGAAGTTGCATACGAATAGTAAGTGCCTTTGGATAAGGGTATGGTTCATTCGGTTCTTTGTGTTTCTACGATTGAGGAGGTGTGTTAATGATTCAAGTTTTACAGGACTCTTGATGTTGTGTATGTTATGGGGAATGAGTTGGCCTATGAATAGGTCCAGTGGAGAAGTTTGGCAGATATGAGTAAAGGTTGAATTTTGAGCGTGTAGTGTTTGTCAAGGCCCATTAGGAGAATGGTCAAGTCGATAGTATCTCTCGGGGAGCCAAAGTGGGCATGGAGGAATAATATTTGTAGCTCTTTCATTCTATTCAAGCTTATGATATCACATTGAGTCCTTTTATGATTCCATATGTTATGTTTCAGCCCCTATGTCATTGTATGTTTTCATGCTTACATTGAGAAAGTTCATGGTGATTTTAACACTCATGTTGAGATTTTGAAAATTTGTTAAAATGTATTGTTGCATTCTTATTGAGGCTGCTCAATTCATGATTACTCTTCTCATATATGATTATTTGACATTCGGGGATGAATGTTCCCTAGAGGGAGACATTGTAATGACCCCAAAAAAATGGCCAAAAAATGTGCCTCAGAAGTGCCCGAAATTGTAACTTCCATATATCTCAAAATCTGTTTGTGGTATCATAAATCAAACTTCATATTTTTGTTCAGGGGGCCAAATATAGGGAGAAAAGGGTCTAACCCTGATTTCAGAGCAACTGTAGCAATTTTGAGATTTCAAAGTGTCAATTTCTAGCAGCAACTTCGCGTCAATGGCGCGACACACCAGTGTATTATTTTGATGCCAGTTTATAGTTTCGGTCCAAGACTTTTAAGTCTTAGGCCTAAATGTTCCCACATGTGAAAATACCTACACTTAGCCATTTGTCATGTTATGACCCAGGCCTAGAGCCTAGATGTGACACGGCACATAGGGAACCCGAAGGGACCCCAAGAAAACCTCTTAACATATCATTACACATCCTCGATCGCAGAAGCAATAAATTATCAATGTACGATTAAAAATAAGGGTAAAGGGACTAAGGGAAACCTTAATATCATAAACAACAAGAGTCAACTGAGTCAAAGCTCATAGCATAGATACATATCATGTCCAACAACACCTCTACTACATAGATAAGAGTGGGGACCAAGACAAAGCCACCGGGCTCACCCTCATAGTCAATATATAAGTCAAGAGAGAAAGTCTTAATACATAGCAAGAGACCACAAGTAATGTCTTCGGAATGGAGGACTCACCAAAAAGCTTGACCGAAATCATTCTAGCCACATGGAGGAGCAGGAGGAGGAGGATGATAAAGCCATATAGGGTTTCCTACATGGTCACATCATGTAGGAATAGAGTATGCATTAGTATGTAGGAATGTACTACGTATGTATGATGCAATGGAACAATATATAGCTATCATAATCGAAATGCTTAGTTAGTCAATGGATGATCAGATGACAATATGTCATGAATGGAAGATTCTTGAAGTGGATCATACTTTCATAGAACATAACGCATGTGTAGGGAGTGACCATTCATAGTGCGATCCAATGCCTACTACCTCCTTGGAGAGGCGCATGAGGTACAAACCCCTTCATGTGGTTGATGGAGTATAAACCCCCCAACAGGTTGGTGGGTACAAACCCCCAACTTGTTGATAGAGTACAAACCCCACAACAAGGTTGATGGAGTACAAACCCCCAACAAGGTTGATGGGTACCAACCCCTAACTAGGTTACCCGGGCCTACCACCCCCCGAGTTAGGCGATCAAGGTACTAAATGCTCAATAGGTTACTCAATCCTACAATCCCCTAAGCTAGGCTTGGTCATCCCCAACACTATAGAGATTATATCATATATACATATATATATTCCATCCATCATCACATAGTCATCTTAGCCAAACATTCATCCCATCATCATATAATCGTCATATTCTCACATCCCTTTTATCATCATATAGTCATCATGCACATACATTATTTTCATCATCATGTAATCATTCAACTCATAAGACATGCATTGGACCTTCAATTCCTCAAGAATTCATAACAGGACATTTTATCAAACACTTAGAGGGTGTGTAGTTCTAGTGTAAAATCATGCAATTCAAGAGTAAAATCATGCTAGTAAATTCAAGGTAAAACCTTTTTTGGATACTTGGTAATACCCTCTAGCAATATACATCAAAACGCTTCAACAAATCTTGCAATAGACCTTAGATTCATGGCTCAAAATATGGTAAAGCAATCACAATTTCATGAATCCCAACATAGTGTGCAGTGATTTTCATAATAGACAAAACCCATGAATACATCAACTCCAAATCATGCAATTTTGAGTAAAGAGAGCTTGGATATCATCTGCGAAAGGAACCTATGATAGAAATACACATACCTTAGCTTTGGAAATGAACTTGATGAAGATTGGAGATGGAGACTTGAAGCTTGAGAGGAAATCCTTAGTTCTGGAGAGAGTTTTGATACTTGAGTTTAGGAGTAAGATATTTCGCTAAATGGTTGAGTGAGTACTAGGAAATGTTTAGGATGATATGAGGGTGAAGAATGGCTAAGTATAGATATTTTCACGTTTGGGAAAATTTAGTCCCAAGACTTAAAAGTCTTCGATCGAAGCCAACATTGGGCAAAAAAATTACACTGGTTGCACCCTTGGCGCATTGCGTTAGGGGCGTGAAAAGATCTCTTGAAATCATTTTTTGGAAAATAGAAATTACTAATTTTTTGCTCTTAAATCGGGGTTAGACCCATCTTCCACTCAATATTACCCCCTGAACAAGAATATGAAGCCAGATTTTTGATATCGCACAAAGATTTTGAGATAGAAAAAAATTACGATTTTAGACACTTCTAAGGCACATTTTCTGTTACTTTTTGGGGTCATTTAAATATGTCCCCCTTGGGTTCCCCGAATGTCAAAGAAACGTATATGAGAGACATAAACAGGATAATTTCAGCACACATATGGATGCAATAATGCACTTAAAGATAATTTCAAAAATCTCATCATAAGTGTAAATTCATCATGAACTTAGTCAAATTAAATATGAACATATGCAGTGATGTGAGGGCTGAATTTAAGACTTGAGAACATATAAAGACTTAGATCAATACCTTAGGCTGGAGTGGAAAAGGTAAGGACATCGCTTTTACATGTTCGGTTTGGCCTCCCAAGTAGCACTCTCAACTTGTTGATTCATCTAAAGGGCCTTAACGGAAGCCACCTCTTTTCTCCTCAATTTCTTCACTTGTCTATCCAAAATCTGAATCAGAACCTCTTCATTGGTTAAATTGTTGAAACAACCCCAAAAATGTGCCTTCAACTTCATATTCTTGTCCAAGGTCAAAATTGAGTGAAAAATGGGTCTAACCCAAATTTTATAGCAACCATAGAAAAATATGAAATTTTGAAGTTGCAATTTCTAGTGTTAAATTCATGTCTGTGGCGCGACATGCCCCGTGTTATTTTGGTCATTTTTCTCTTTTGGGTCTAAGGCTTTGGGTCTTGGGCATAAGCCTTCCCACACGTGAAAATATTTGTACTTAGCCTTATTTAACCCTCATATCATCCTAAACATTCCTCAATACTCACTCAAACATTTAGACTGATATTTCTCTCAAGATTCTAGTCCCAAAACATCATCCAAATCTAAGGATTTCCCACAAGATCCAAGTCACCATTTTCAATATTCACCAAGAGTTTCTCCAAATCTAAGATATATGGGTGTCTTTCATGGGTTCGTTTCACCCATAATGACCAAGCTTCCTTTTCTCACAAATTGCATGATTTAAAGGTGATTTATTTATAGGTCTTGATTATTATTAAAATCACTCCACACTATGTTTGAGCATATGAAATTGGGACTGTTTTACCATGTTTTGGGCTATGAATCTAAGATCTATTAAAAGGCTTAGTGAAGGTTTTTTATGTTTATTGATTATGGGTGTTACTAAATATCTATTGAAACTTTTACACTGAATTTACTAGCATGATTTCACTCTTGAATTTCATGGTTTGACACTAGCACTTCACACCCTCTAAGTGTTTGATAAAATGTCAGGATGTGGTTTCTTAATGAATTGAAGGTCTGAAGCATGAGATGTGATATGAATGAATACATGATGTTGAACAGAGCTTATGTATAAGATATACTCTATATAAAGTGTTGCATTAGAACATTCCCGATCTGGGGGAACTAAGAGCCCGGATAACCTTATTTGGGGGTTAGTACCTTGATAGCCAATCAAGGGGCTAGTGACTTGATCACCTAGATGGGGGTCTGTACTCATCAACCATGTGAGGAGTTTATACTTCACCACCAGGGTGATAAGTTGAGATTATCACCAACCATGTGAGGAGTTTATACTTCACCACCAGGGTGATAAGGTGAGATTATCACCAACCATGTGAGGAGTTTGTACCACACCACCAGGGTGATAGGGTGAGATCATCATCAACCAACCAAGGAGTTTATACTTTGGAAATCTTGGTTGGTCTCTTCTACAATTATGATATCCTATATAAGCATGAGTAACTTAAGCTTGTTTTACTTAAGCATTGATCATACATGTCATATTGTTATATTATCCGTATTGCCTATGGTTATGCATTTTGATTATGATAACTATCTCTTGTTGCATTGCATCCTACATACTTAATACATTCAAACGTACAAAGTACATTCAAACGTACAAACGCATACTCTTGCCTACATAATATCACCATGTAGGAACTACAGCCCAAGTTGATCATCCTCCTCCTCCACATGGCTAGTTAGGTACTACTTAATCAAGTTGGTGGTCGTCCATTCTGTGGATTTATCTATATTTCTCTTATTCTGTATTGAGACACTCTTCTTCATGTTCTATTTTGACTATGAGGGTGAGCTCGGCTGCTTTGTCTTGGCCCCCATTCTTATCTATATAGTAAAAGTGTTTTTTGGACATGCTATGTATCTTTAATGTGAGCTTTGACTACTTATCTCTTGATTACGATGTTATGAAAGCTTTCCTTTTAGTCTCATTGCCCATATTCGCTTTCCCTTTAGTCCCATTGCCCATATACTTACTTTTTATGTCTTTCATATGCTTCCATGACCAATAATGTGTAATGATAAGTTAAGAGGCTTGTTTAGGGTTCCTTCAGGTTCCCCATTCGCCGTGTCACGTCTAGGTCCTAGGCTTGGGTCATGACAGTTATCCTCCATAACACCTAAAATATCAAGAGGTGCAATGTTATTCTGATCACCTACACATTTCCTCAACATGGACACATGGAACACAGGATGAACCAATTCCATTTCTCTAGGCAGTTTCAACTCATAAGCTACCTTGCCAACTCTTCTCTTCACCCTATAAGGACCCACATATCTTTGGATCAATTTGCCCTTCTTACCAAAACAGACCACACCCATCATTGTTGACACTTTCAAATAAACCCAATCACTAACATGGAATTCAAAATCCCTTCTTTTCACATTGACATAGGACTTTTGGTGACTTTAGTCCATCATCATCATCATTTATCTAATCATCCTAACCTTCTCAAGAGCCTCCATAACAAGATTTGGTCCCAACAAAGCTACTTCACCAACCAACCAGTGATCTACAACATCTCTTACAGAGAGCCTCAAATGGAACCACACCAATACTATAATGATAACTATTATTGTAGGCAAACTCAATTAACAGAAGATGATCATCCCAACTACCTTTAAGCTCCATGGCACTTGCTCTAAGCAAAGCCTCAAGGGTTTGGATGGCCATATCGGCTCGGCCATCCGTTTAAGGGTGAAAGGTCATAGAAAGCTTAACTCTAGTACCAACACCCTTTTTGAAAGAACCTCAAAAAGTGTGAAGCGAATTGTGCTCCATGACCAACCACTTCCAACCTAACTCCTAATCTAGCCAATCGATGCACCTCTCTAGCCATTTTCTTATCACCACAGTCAACATGAGGTAGGATACCCATAGACACCCTACGCAAAGCATCCACCACCATATTTTCCTTACCGGGATGATAATGTACACTCATACCATACTCCATAAGAAGTTCTAACTATCTTCTTTGCCTCAAGTTGAGATCCTTTTCAGTGAAGACATATTGGAGGCTCTTATGATCAGTGAACACATCAACATGCATCCCATACAAGTAATGACGCCAAATCTTTAATGAAAACACAATGGCGGCTAACTCAATATCATGGGTAGGGTAGTTCCTTTCATGCACTTTGAGTTGTCTAGATGCATAGGCTATGACCTTAGCATTTTGCATTAACACCCAACCAAAACCAATTCGGGAAGCATCACAATACACAACAAATCCCTCAAGCCCATCTGATAGTTACAATATAGAAGAGGACACAAGCTTATCTTTCAATGTTTGGAAACTCCTTTCACATTCATCGGACCGCACAAACTTGGCCTTCTTTTGACTCAATTTTGTCATCGGGGAAGCAATAAAATAGAACCCATTCACAAACCTGTGATAGTAGCCCGCTAAGCCCAAGAAGCTCCTAATGACCGATGGGATCAATGGTCTAGGCCAATTTCTAACCATACCAGTCTTCATTGGATCCACTTTATACCAATCCCCGACACCACATGTCCTAGAAAGGCAAATTCACACTTTTCATATTTAGCATACAATTTCTCCTCTATCAATCTTTGTAACACTAACCTCAAATGAGCCCTACGCACCTCCTCACCGCGAGAATAGATCAAAATGTCATCAATGAAAACCAAAACAAAGAAATCAAGGTAGGGTTTAAAAAAACTATTCATTAGGTCCATAAAGATGGTCGGTGCATTGGTTAACCCAAACGACATCACTACAAATTCATAATGCCCATACCTAGTCTGGAAGGTCGTCTTAGGAATATCACAATCCCTCACTTTCACTTGATGATACCTAGACCGGAGATCAATCATAGAGAAATGGATAGCCCCTTGCAATTCGTCAAACAAATCATCAATCCTTGGAAGAGGATACTTGTTCTTGATGGTGACCCTATTGAGTTACCGGTAGTCAATACACATCATAAGGGACCCATCCTTCTTTTTCACGAACAACACTGGTGCACCCTAAGGTGATTGGCTAGGCCTAATAAATCCCTTCTCCAACAAGTCCCTTAATTATTCATTCAACTCCTTCAACTCTATTGGGGGCATACGGTAAGGGGGAATAGAAATGGGTTAAGTATCGGGAAGGAGGTCTATACCAAAGTCTATTTCTCTTTTGGGAGGAACACCAAGAAACTCATTTACAAACGGAACTCTATGGGAAGGATTTTAGACTCCACATCCCTAATACTCACAAGATTGTAAAGACACCCATAAGAGATCAACTTATGGGCCTTAATGCAAGAGATATATCTACCCTTGACCACCGCATCTTGGCTTTCCCACTCAAGGACATGTTTATTTAGAAATTGGAACCTAACCTATGGGTTCTACATCCAATAGAAGAACAGTATGCATGTAACCAATCCATCCCAAGAATAATATCAAAATCAACCATGTCTAACTCAACAAGACCACAAGGCAAGATTTTATGCAAGATGAAAATAGGACAACTTTTATAAACTTTTCTAGAAACAATAGATGCACCAATAAGAGTAGACACCTCACAGGACTCATGCAACAAATTAGGGTCAACATAGAACGTTTGGGAAACAAAGGGGTAATAAAGAAAGAGTGGCACTTGGATCAATCAATATATACATATCAAAGTCAAAGATTTTCAACACACCCGTAACAATATCGGGGACTTTATCAACCACTTGCATCTCATACAAAGCATAGAACAGGTTGAACCTTCAGACACTATCTTTTCGGCCACCTCTTCCCAATGGGACCGCATTAGCACCTTGTGAATGAACCTTCTTGCCCCTGTTATGGTTATGACAGAAATCTTTCGTCTTAGGCCCCATCTCCCCACAATCATAACAAGCACCAGTATTTCTTAAACAAGGGACACCATGACCATTACCACACTTTAGACACACATCAATAGGAGCCACACCCTTCACACCTTGGGTCATCGGAAAATCATTGGAAACCCTCTTTTGAAAAGCATGAGAAGACCCTTGGCATTTATGGAACCGTCCACCCTTTTGGAACTTACCCTCGAAACAGGCCCTTTTGGCCTCATGACCACTTCTCTTCCTCAATTTCTCCTCTTGCATTTGTTTAGTGTAGTTCATAAAACATAACAAATCCATGTCATTAATCAATATGGCGGACCGACATTCCTTACTAACCAAGTCAAAAATACCCATCACAAATTTGTTCATTCTTAACCTTGGGTCGGCAACCAATTAAGGAGCAAACTTTGAATGATGGTTTAACTTGAGGACATATTCCCTCACACTCATCGATCCTTGTCTCAAATTCATAAATTCCACCAAGTTAGTTTCCCTAAGCTTAATAGGGAAGAATTGATTAAGGAAAGACACCTTAAAATCTTCCCAAAACACATAGTTGACTCCCTTCTCTTCTTTCCATTGATTGTACCATATTTGTGCTACCCCTTTAAATTGGTAGGACTCTAACTCCAACTTTTATTCCAACCTCACCCCCATGATAGCCAATATCTTTTAGACCTTATCAATGAACTCTTAAGGGTCCATATCTACCTTTGACCAACAATATTTTTGGGGATTCATTCTCATGAAGTCTCTCAACCGAGAAGCTGGTGTAGGAGCATTAGGGGCTTGAGCCCCTTGGTGGGCTTGACTAGCCACCATTTGTGCAAGAAATTAAGAGCATCCCTAAGCTCTCCATTTGTCGGTTGCTCCTCAGGTGCATGGGCGCGTCTTCCCCTCGTATAAGGCCGGATCTAGCATAGCAAAAAATAATCGTTAGGGGAATAACTTACTTCAACTATATAGCACGACTTAGAACATGAAAAAGTGAAACATTTCCTAGAATGTCTCATAGCCTCCTACTTATAGTTGCGGTGCACAACACAACCATTAATAAGACTCTAATCAATGTAGTGTTTTGGACTCCAAGGGTCTAACAACCTAGTGCTCAAATGCCGAGTTTGTCATAACCGAAGCTAGGGCCTAGACATGACATAGTGCATTGGGAACCCGAAGGGACCCCAAGCAAGCCTCTTAACATATCATTATACACCCTTAGTCGCGGAAGCAATAAATTATCAATGAGCGATTAAAAGCAAAAGTAAAGGGACTAAGGGGAAACCTACATATCATAAACAACAAGATTCAATCGAGTCAAATCTCATAGCATAGATATATAACATTTCCAACAACACCTCTACTACATAGATAAGAGTGGGGGCCAAGAAAAAGCAACCGGGACCAACCTTATAGTCAATACATAAGTCAAGAGAGAGAGTCTTGATACATAGAAAGAGATCATAAGTAACGTCCCCAGAATGGAGGACACACCAACAAGCTTGATAGAAGTTGTACTAGCCATATGAAGGAGAAGGATGATCAAGCGGTACACTAATTTCTACATAATGACATCATGTAGGCATAGAGTATATGTTAGTATGTTTGAATGTACTAAGTAAATAGGATGCAATGCAACAATAAATAGCTATAATAATCGAAATGCTTAGTTAGTCAATGGATGAGCATATGATTATATGACATGAATGGAAGATGCTTGAAGTGAATCATACTTTCATAGAACATAACACATGTGTAGGGAGTGATCATTCTTAGTGCAATCCAAGGCCTATCACCTCCTTGGAGAGGCGTATAAGGTACAAACTCCTTCATGATGTTGATGGAGTCAAATCCCCCAATGAGTTTATGGGTACAAACCACCAACATGGTTGATGGAGTACAAACCCCTCAACAAGGTTGATTGGAGTACAAACCCTCCAACAAGGTTGATGGGTACCAACCCCCAACAAGATTACCTGTGCCTACCATCCTCCAAGATTGGTGATCGAGGTACCAACTCCTTAATAGGTTACTCGGGCCTACAACCCCCCTTCCCCCCTCCCCCCCGAGCTAGGCTTGGTCATCCCCAACACTATAGAGATAATATCATATATACATATATACATTCCTCCTTTCATCGCATAGTCATCTTAGCCATACATTTTTCTCATCATCATATAATCATCATATTCATACATCTGTTTCATCATCATATAGTAATCATCTAGATATATTAATTTCATCATTTTTTCATCATCATATAATCATTCAACTAATAAGACATGCATTGGACCTTCAATTCTTCAAGAATCCATAACCAGACATTTTATCAAACACTTAAAGGGTGTGTAGTGCTAACATAAAATCATGTTGTTCAAGAGTGAATCATGCTACTCAATTCACGGTAAAACATTCAATAGATACTTGGTTGCAACCTCAACCCATATACATCAAAACCCTTCAACAAATATTACAATAGACCTTATATTCGTAGCCTAAATATGGTAAAACAGTCACAATTTCATGAACCCAAACATATTTTACAATGATTTTCATAATAGATAAAACCTAAGAATAAATCAACTTTAAATCATCTAATTTTGAGTCAAGAGATCTTGGATATCATGGGTAAAAGGAAACCATGAAAGAAACCCACATACCTTAGCTTTGGAAATGATCTTGATGAAGACTGGACATGGAGACTTGAAGCTTGCGTCGTTGTGCCTGGGCTGTGAGGGCTCTCAGCCACATGGATAGTTCAATGTGCTCATCGGCGCCTGACCCTGAGATGTGGATCATCCAAGTTACATTAGCATGGCGTACTCCTCCTGTTCGAACCGGGGAGAAGAAATCCTTAGATCCGGAGAGGGCTTTGAAACTTGAGTATAAGAGTAAACTTTTTGGCTAAGTGGTTGAATAAGTATTGGAGAATGTTTAGAATGATATGTAGGTAAAAAATGGCTAACTATAGGTATTTTCATGTTTGGGAACATTTAGGCCCAAGACTTAAAAGTCTTGGACCGAAGTCAAAATTGACCAGAAAAATTACACTATCGCTCGTCCTTGGTTCATCGCGCCAAGGGCACGAAAAGCTTTTTGGAAATCATTTTTTGAAAAATTGAAATTATAATTGTTTGCTCTTAAAAAGGGTCATACCTATTTTCCACTCAAAATGACCCCTTGAATAAGAATATATAGTCATATTGTTTATATCGTGCACGAATTTTGAGATAGATGAAAATTACAATTTTGGGAACTTTTGAGACACATTTTTAGGCACTTTGTGGGGTCATTTCATGACCTGCATATCATTCAAAACATTCCCCAATACTCACTTAAACACTTAGGCTTATATTTATTTCAAGATTCAAGTGCCCAAACCCTCTCTGAATCATAAGGAGTTCAACCAAGCTTCAAGTCTCCATCTCCAATCTTCATCGAGATCATCTCCAAAGATAAGACATGTGGATTTCTTTCATGGGTTCCTTTCACCCATGATAACCAAGGTATCTTTACTCAAAATTGCATGATTTAAAATTGATTTATTTATGGGTCTTATTTATTATGAAATTCACTACACATTATGTTGGGGTTTATGAAATTCTAACTATTTTACTATGTTTGGAGGTATGAATCTAAGGTCTATTGGGAATATTGATGAAGGTTTTTGATGTATATTACTTGAGGGTGTTACCAAGTATTTACTGATGGATTTACACTGATATTTTGAGCATAATTTCACTCCTGAATTGCATGGTTTTACACTAGCATTACACACCCTCTAGGTGTTTGATAAAATGTCCGGTTATGGGTTCTTGAGGAATTGAAGGTGCAATGCATGTCTTATGAGTTGAATGACTATATGACGATGAAATATGATGAAATAATGATGGAATAATGACTAAAGGAAATCTATATATATGATGATGAAAGGTGTGCATATATATATGTATTATCTCTAGAGTCTTAGGGATGACCAAGCCTAGCTTAGGGGTTTGTAGGCCCGGGTAACCTATTGAAGGGTTGGTACCTCAATCGCCTAGCTCGGAGGGTGCTAGGATTGGGTAATCTTATTTGGGGTGGGTACCCATCAACATTGATGGGGGGTTTTGTACTCCATCAACCTTGATGGGGGGTTTGTACTCTGTCATCCTCGGTGGGGGGTTTGTATTCCGTCAACCTCGATGGGGGGTTTGTACTCCATCAACCTCATGAAGGGGTTTGTACCTCATGTGTCGATCCAAGGATGTTCTAGGCCTTGGCTTGCACTAAGAATTGTCACTCCTTACATTTGTATTATGCTCCATATAAGCATGGTTTTACTTCGAGCATCATTCAAACATATCATATTGTTAGTATGTTATTTATTGCTTATGGTTATGAATCTTGCTTATGATGCATATATATTGTTTCATTGCATCCTACATACTTAGTACATTCAAAAGTATAAACACATACTCTATGCCTGCATGATATCACCATGTAGGAATTGGAGCTCCTATTGATTCTCCTCGTGGCTAGACGAATTGTTCAAGTTTGCTTATGGTGAGTCCTCAAGTTCGAGGACTATATCTATCTTCTCTCAAGCTTATGTTTAGAATGTTCCTTGCATGTTTGGATTACTTATTGTTATTGTCATGACGGTGAGCCCGGTTGCTTTTCTTGGCTCGCACTCTTATCTATTTAGTAGAGGTATTGTTGTACATGATTTGTATCTATGCGATGAACTTTGACTCTCTTGTTTCTTGATGTTTATGATATGGAGGTTCACCCTTTGTCCTAATTCCCTTTGTTTATGTGTATCATTTATTGTAATTTTAATTGTTTCTTCGACCAAGGATGTGTAATGATATGCTATGAGGCTTGTTTGGGGTTCCTTCGAGTTCCCCATGCGCAAGTCACGTCTATGCCCTAAGCTTAGGTCGTGACATAAACTCAAGAACAAGTTGTGGATTTAAATACCCCATTCCAAGCTTCATGTCTTTCTCCACTCAATTATATGAAATTCAATGTCTAATATATCTGTGTTCCATTCATGTGTTCCTTTCACCCATGAAGCCCAATCTTCCTTTTTATGAAAATTGTATGATTTCAAGTTGTATTTCTTATGGATATCTATTATTATGAAGTATAAGCATGCATTTCGTTGGGGTATTGTCAAATATTGTCAATTATGCATAAATATCTATTTTGAGCTTATACTATGAAGTGATCTTTGTCTGTTGAGACAATACATGATTCAATCTATGAAATATTATGAAGTTTTGATATGATTTACAAGTTATCCATGATGGGGTTTTACCATAATATTGATGGGCTGAGTTACATGATTTTAAGATGCATTGATTTCACTATTTCATGATCTATACTCTTGCATTTTGCATGATATGAACATGTCCTCATATTTGCCCACCAAATGTTTGATGAAATTCCAAGTTAAGAAATTCTCAAGATATGTACATATTTTATAAGTCAAGTGACTTCATGATGAATATGGGCTATCAAGTATGTTATGAATTCATGAAATTTTCTATGATTATGCAAGTATGAAGATAAGACCTTTTTCAAAGATTATATCTCTTGTGAACCTTTTTAAGTTAATGAAAGGGTAATGCTTGATGATGATCTATTCTTATGTTTTTTAAACAACCCCAAAATAAGCTTAAAAATATGCCTCAGAAGTAATCGGAATCGTAATTTCCATACATCTTAAAATCCATGCATGATATCAAAAATCCGACTTCATATTCTTGTTTAGGAACTCAAATTGAGTAGGAAATGTGTCTAACCTTGACAGAAGAGCAACGGTAATAAAATTTGAAAATCACAAGAATGTGATTTCTAGTGTGCATCTGCGCCCCTGGCGCAATGCGCCAACGGTGCAGTACTGTGTATTTTTTGCACTTTTTTTCTATCTCGATCCAAGACTTTTGGGTCTTAGGCCTAAGTGTTCTCATGAGTGAAAATATCTATACTTAGCCATATTTCACCCTCATATCATTCAAGACATTCCCTAATACTCACTCAAACACTTAGACAAATATTTCACTCCAAATTTTAAGTCTCAAAACTCATCCGGATCTTAAGGCTCTCATTCAAACATCAAGTCTCCATTTCCAATCTTCTTTGAGGATTCTCCAAAGTCAAGGTATGTGGGTTTCTTTCATGGGTTCCTTTAACCCATGATGCCCAATCTTTCTTTTACCTAAAATTGCATGATTAAAAGTTGATTTACTCATGGGTATTATTTATTATGAATTTCACAGCACATTAAGTTGGTGTTTTATGAAATTGTGATTTTTGTTTACATGTTTTGAGCTATAAATCTAAGATCTATTATGAGATTTGATTAAGGGTGTTGATGTATATTGCTTGAGGGTGTTACCAAGTATCAGTTGATGGTTTTACACTGAATTTTCTAGCATGATTCCACTGTTGAATTGTATTGTTATACACTACCACTACAAACTCGCCAAGTGTTTAATAAAATGTCCGGTTAATGTATTTTGAGGAATTGAAGGTCCAATGCATGCATAATGAGTTGAATAACTTTATGATTATTAAAGAAATGTATGTATATGATATTCTCCTATATAATGTTGGAAAGTGACCATGCCTTGCTCGGGGGGTTAAAAGACCTAGTAACCATATTGAGAGGTTTGTACCTTGATACTAATCAAGGGGTTGTGCTTTGATAGCCGGGTTGAGGGGTTAGTACCTCAATCACTAGGGGTTGTAGGGTGCAACTATCCACCAACCAATAAAGGGGTTTGTACCTTGGTAACTGGGTTAAGGGGTTAGTTCCTCAATCACCACGGGTGGTAGGATGCGACGATCCACCAACCAGCAAAAGGGTTTTGTACCTTGGTAACATACGAGTTCTATAGTGATGGTATCTTCTTACACATGTATTATATTCCATGTAAGTATGCTTTACATAAGCATTTCTCATACATGCCATATTGCTTTTATGTTATCTATTGCTTGGTATTATGCATTATGACGCCTATGTCTTGTTGCATTGCATCATACATACATGGTACATTATAATGTACTAACACATAATCTATGCCTACATGATGTTACCATATAGGAACCAAAGCCTCACTTGGTCATCCTCCTCCACGTGCCTAGTACGATCTCTCTCATGCTAGTTGGTGAGTGCTTCATTCCGGGCGTAATGCTTATACTCTTATGTTATGTATTAAGACTCTCATTTTTTATTGTATATTTCGACTATGAGGGTGAGCCTGGTCGCTTGCCTTGGCCCCCGCTAAGTTCTATGGTTTGAGGTGTTGTTGGAAATGTTATGCATAATACCTCGAGCTTTGACTTTCTCTTGGATCTTGATGTTTATGAAATAAAAGTTATCCCTTAGCCCCATTTATCCCTATATACATACTCTTATTGGATTTTATAGCTTTCACGACCAAGGATATGTAATGATATGTTAAGAGGCTTGCTTAAGGTCCTTTTAAATTCCCCATGCGTCGTGTCATGTCTAGGACCTTGGCTTGGGTTGTGACAAACTTGGTATCAGAGCACTAGGTTTTTAGTGGTCCTCGGCATCTAACACAACGTGTCGATTAGTCATGGTTGTGTGGTGCACCAAAATTACGAGCAAAAGGCTATGAGACGTTTTAACAAATGTTTCCCTTCATCTTACTCTATGTCGTGCCATAGAAGTTAAGGTAAGTTTTCCCCCTAACAAATGTTCTTTGGTATGAAAGATCATGCCTAACACAAAAGGGAGAAGAGTCCACACACTAGAGGAACAATAGGCTCATGGTGAGTTCTGAGATGCTCTCACCTTGCTTGCACAAGTTGTGGTTAATCAAGCCAATCAAGGGGCTCAAGAGCCTCATGCTCCTATACCGGCATTGCAGGTGAGAGACTTCATGAGGATGAATCCCCTGGAATTCTATGGGTCAAAGGTGGGTGAGGACCCTCAAGAGTTGATTGATGAGGTCTATCAGGTTTTGGCTATTATTGGTTGTTAGATCAAAAAAGAAGGCGGAGTTCATGACTTATCAACACAAGGGGTTGGAACAAATATGTTACAATTAATGGAAACAGGAGAAGGGAATAAAAAATGTGGTGCTTTGGGAGGAGTTCAAGGTGGCTTTTCTTAATCGATTATTCCCTATTTAACTTAGGGAGGCTAAGATGGTGCAATTTATGAATTTGAGACAAGGGTCTATGAGTGTGATGGAGTATGCCCTCAAGTTCAATCAACTCTCTAAATATACTCCCCACTTGGTTGACGACCCAAGGTCTAGAATGAACAAGTTTGTGATGTGTGTTTTTGATTTGGTAAGTGAGGAATGCCAATCAACTATGTTCATTATTGACATGGATTTGTCCTGTTTGATAACTATGCCGAGCAAATGGAGGAGGAAAATTTGAGGAAGAGGAGGGGTAATAAGGACAAGAGGGATCGTTTTGAGGATAAATTCCAAACTCAAAAGGGTAGCCGATTACATCAAGGCCAAGGTCCTTCTCATGCTTCCAATAGGGGGTTTCCCAATGACTTCCCAAGGGCTGAAGGTGTTGTGGTGTGGTCCCTAATAATATTTGTCCAAAATGTGGTAGGGGAAATAGGGGCCCACGTTTGAGAGACACTAATACATATTATGGTTCTGGAGAAATTGGTCACAAAAAGATTGATTTGTCCTCATATCGGCAATAAGGGTAAGGAGGTACATCCACATGATGTAAATGCAATTCCTTTGGAAGGGGTGGCACACAATTTGGCGCCCTAAGGCATAATCGATTTTATGCTTTGTATGGGAGGCAAGGGATTGATGAGGTGCCCGATGTCTTTATCAGTATGTTAAAAGTTTCTTATTTTGATGTGTGTGCATTAATTGATCTTGTTGCCACTCTTTCTTTTATTACCCTCTTTGTTGTAAAAAGGTTTCATGTTGAGCCCGAAATGTTATGTGAGCCTTATGTTGTGTCTACTCCTATTTGTGTATCTATTGTTGCTAGAAAGGTCTATAGAAATTGTCCCACTTGCATCTTCCATAAAATAATATTTCCTTATGATCTTGTTGAGTTGATATGGTTGATTTTGACATCATCCTTGGGATGGATTGGTTGCATGTATACTATGCCTCTATTGATTGTAGAACTAGTATGGTCAAATTCCAATTCCCAAACAAACCCATTCTTGAGTGGGTGAGTCATGATGTAGTGGTCAAGGGTAGGTTCATCTCTTGTATTAAAGCCTGTAAGTTGATCTCTAAGGGGTGTCTTTATCATCCTGTGAGGTTTAGGGATGTGGAGTCCAAAGTCCTCATAGAGTCGGTTCCTGTGGTAAATGAGTTTCTTGATATCTTTTCAAATGACCTTCCCGGTGTTCCTCCTAAAAGGGAAATAGATTTTGGTATAAACCTCCTCTCCTATACTAAACCCTTTTCTATGCTCTCTTACCGTATTGCCCCGATGGAGTTAAAGGAGTTGAATGAGCAATTGAGGGACTTGTAAAAGGGTTTTATTAGGCCTAGCCAATCATCTTGGGGTGCATCGGTGTTGTTTGTGAAAAAGAAGAATGGGTCACTTAAAATGAGTTTTGACTACCGGCAATTTAATAGGGTCACCATCAAAAATAGGTTTTTTCAAAAATTGATGATTTGTATGACCAATTGCAAGGGGCTAGCCACTTCTCTAAGATTGATCTTCGGTCCGGGTATCATCAAGTGAAGGTGAGGCAGTGTGACATTCCCATGACTGCCTTTCAGACTACGTATATACATTTTGAGTTCGTTGTGATATCCCTTGAACTGACCAACACACAGGCCATCTTCATGGATCTTATGAATAGGGTCTTCAAACCTACCATGATTCATTTGTTATGGTCTTTATTGATGATATTTGGATCTATTAACATAGTGAGGAGGAGCATATAGGCCACTTGTGGGTAGTGCTAGAAAGATTGAGGAAAGAAAAGTTGTATGACAAGTATGGAAAATGTGAATTTTGGTTAAAAGAGGTTACCTGCCTAGGTCATGTGTCGAGGGATGGTATTAAGGTGGATCCGAAAATGAAGGATGTGTTTAGAAATTAGCTTAGACCATAGACCCCATTGGATATTAAGAGCTTTTTGGGCTTAGGGGGTCGCTATCAGAGATTTGTGAATGGATTCTCTTCTATTGCTTCTCCTATGACAACGTTACTCAAAAGAAGCCAAGTTTGTGTGGATCAATGAGTGTGAAAAGTGATTCGAAACGTTGAAAGATAGGCTTGTGTCCACTCGTATATTTTCACTATCGGAAGGACTAGAAGGATTTGTTATGTATTATGATGCTTCTATAGTTGGTTTGGAATGTGTGTTGATACAAAATGGTAAGGTGATAGCCTATGCTTCTAAGCAACTCAAAGTGCATGAAAAGAAATATCCTACACATGATCTTGAACTAGTGGTATTTGCATTAAAGATTTGGAGTCACTATTTGTATGGGGTATATGTCGATGTGTTTACCTTTCATAAGAGTTTTCAATATGTTTCCACTAAAAAAGATCTCAATTTGAGGCAAATAATGTGGTTAGAACTTCTTAAGGATTATCATATGAGTGTGTGTTATCATCCCGGTAAGATTAATGTTATGGCACTTGCTTTCAGTAGGGTGTTTATGGGTAGCCTAGATCATGTTAATGATGGGGGCAAAGAGGTGGCTGGAGAGTTCCATTGGTTGGATAGATTTAGGGTTGTCACGCCCTATAGTCCTGTTAGGGCGGACTGACACCCGTTGCCGATAAGGCCCGGGAGAACCAATCTATATCTATACGCTTTGCATACATATTATAAGTAATATCTATATTTGGAATGATTCTAAGGAGATAAACTACATTAACAACATAAAAGGAAATGCGTATAGCTAGGCCGTTGGGGCCACGGTGTCTAAAGTACGAGACATGACCATATATTAGTTTACACAGTCTACAAAGCCTCTAACAAGAGAAAATATCTACATATGTTTGAGACAGGACCCGTCTGAATTAACTATATAATGCAAATACATAAACTCTAAACACACTCAAAACTCCGGAACAACCTAGAGTTGGGAAATAACAATTGAATATCCTTTACTCCTACTGGGAAGATCTTGCAGCACCTGTACCTGCAGCATGAAATGCAGGTCCTCGGAAGGGACTCAGTACGAGATAATGTGCTGAATATATAAGGCAGCAAATACTGTATATGAAATAACAACTCAAATGAAACCATGCACTTGTGTAAAATAAGAGACCACCTTTAGTTATACTTTGGGATCGAGTACTTTATGTTCTTTATATTACTTTACCTTTACTGTATCATCTGTGCACATCATTACTGTAAATTACCAACTGACAGTGGTGAATTTTATTGGGTTCATCCCTCGCTAGGTTCTTCTTCAACCCCTAGGGCTACCCCCCTAATAAGATGTTTCCCTGGCTAGGTAATTCTTCCACCCCTCGGGATATCGAGATCGTCCCTTTGCTAGGTTATTCCTTAACCCCCTCAGACTACCACCTGTTATAGGATCGTCCCTATGCTAGGTGTTACTTCCACCCCCTCGGGCTACCACCTATCAAAATTGTATACTGAATCTTTCAATTACCTTTTAGATTATTCTGTTGGTGGTCATAATATTGGAGAAATAAGGATGTATATGCAGCATGTGCCATGTAATTAATCATACAATACAATATGAAATTGAAAAGAGTATGTTGCATAGACAATGAAATGCAAATAAACTGAAGCAACTCATGAACTTTGTTTAGCAATAAGAATTCATGTACTTAGTATCCATATATGTATGTTGATTTGAAGACAACTATATATAAGAGCATATGAATATGTGAAAGGGTGGAGATATGGTTGATTGTCATGTTGGAGTAGATAAATGCCTTAGCTTACGGAACTATCTATGTTTCATGCCAAGTGATACGAAATCAAGTAGCCTTACATACCTCATTGTATGACCTCATTACTACCTTGGAGTGGCTGTGGTTTCCCCCAAATATTTAACTATAGTATATTAAGCAATAATATTAGTATTAGCAGCAACACAACACTTCTCGGTAGTCCAATATAATAAAAATGATCACCCGAATAGCAAGCTTTCAACTAATAACGCAAAGACTTTTCTTCAACCTTTTCACTTATGAAGGTATTTTCTAACAACCATTCTTATGTACATGTCATGTACATCTTATTTTCAGACCCTTAATAGTCCTAAAACATCCCACAAGTCACAACAAATAATAATTCGTCACAACATAGAAACAAGCGGCATAACATTACATCCTTTCACCACACTTCGACGCCAACAATCCCAAACTTGATTCAACTTTTCCTAAATTGTTTCCAACACTTTTACCACGTAAAACTAGTCTTAACATAGTCCAAAAATATTCCCAAAACAGGTTAAGTCATGGAGCAACATATAACAATTTTCAGCTCTCAAGATTTTTTTAAAAGTGAAGTTACGATGTTGTATAACAACTCATCTTTGTGGACTGTAAAAGTGGTGCAGCAGCTTAATTACATTACTAAAAACCAATATATTGTTAAAATATAAGTCTTAGTTCTTATTTCCTCCAACCAATTAGAAGAAATCCTCTTGAACAACAAGAAACGTTCACAACAATACTTACGACACATGTTGTCCAGAATTTTCAGCTTAACATAACAGCATATACTTCTTTTTTTACATGAAGAAACCATAATAACAATATATATAACTTCAACCATGTTAATAACATCAAAGTCTCTTCATAATAATGTCCAAAAACCATATAGAAGTCACCAAAATAAAAGGCAAGTGTGCAGCAACTTTTTGGACACAAGCTATCTAGAATTTCCAACAGATTTCTAGATTCACATACTATCATATACTTCTTATTTTACATGAAGAAATCATACTAAATACACAACTATAATATACTTACCTTTGGCTTATATGTTCTGGATTTCCTTCAAAAGCCTTAGACAATGAGTTTGCAGTTTGGTGAAGTAAATTATAAAGAGGACAAATGACTTTAAGAAAGCTGAAACTTTATTTCCTAGTGGAATGGTTTAGTGCTG